>QJOB01000012.1:517622-529223 GCA_004155035.1 Monosporascus sp. 5C6A
ATTTAGGCCTGCATTTCACCTTGCCGACGGTGACGTTCTCCGCATCTCTCGAAGTCGTCTATCGCCTCTAGTTTCGCCTAACACTCTATCACGGCCTGCACAATGTCCCGATCTTCCTCAAGCCCGCAGGTTCCAGTCAGGAAGCTCGTGCTATGCTTCGATGGCACTGGAAACACCTTCAGCGGCTCATCCGGTGACACCAACATTGTCAAGCTTTACGACAAGTTCGACCGTGATGATCCGCGTCAATTCCACTACTATCAAAGTAAGAAACTGAACCTCCAAGCACTCAGGAACTCTCGCATCTAACAATTATGTCTAGCCGGTATCGGAACATACGACGTCAACGGCGGTTCCGTCAACAAGGGCTTCCTCGGAAGTATCCGCAGTTCGATTACCCGGGGACTTGACTCGGGGTTTGGGACATCCTTCGATCACCATGTTATGGCCGGCTACAAGTTTCTCATGAACCACTATAACCATGGAGACAAGGTCTACATGTTCGGTTTCAGTCGCGGTGCCTTCACCGCGCGGTTTCTCGCGCGTATGATCAACGGTGTCGGCTTGCTTTCCGTGGGAAACGACGAGATGGTCCCGTTCGCCTACGCGCTTTACCAACGCTATGAACAAGGCCACTTCAAAGTTCCCTCCAAAGAAGAGGTCATGGAACGCATATTCGGCGAAAAGGATGCTCTAGCGACCGGCATCAACACTATCAACACCGCGCGTGCGCAGCTTCGAAACAGGGGCTCCTCATTGTCGACATCGTCTTCCACCACGGACCTTAGCGAAGCATCCGCGGAGACCGACATCACGGTTCCGGCGGAAGCCGAGGCACTCCACTACGCAGCCATCCCCACCGACGCCGCAACGCAGCAAGTCGTCAATGAGATGAAGGCCTTCCGAAACACGTTCTGCCGAGAAGTCAAGGTCTATTTCCTCGGCATCTTCGACTGCGTCAACAGCGTCTCTGTGCTCGGAAACCCAAGCGAGCCCGCCACCGTGCTCGGAACGGCCGAGCATGTGCGACACGCCGTGGCCGTGGATGAGTTCCGTGTCAAGTTCAAGCCGGCCCTATTGCACCAAGACATCAAAGCCTACGAGACAGCGAACGAGAAAATAAAGGAAGTATGGTTTCCTGGCAATCATGGGGACGTCGGTGGTGGGTGGCCCATCGCACCGGCGGCCGAGGGCTTCTGGTCCACGGTGAAGCGATGGTTCAGGGGCGATGTTCAGAAGATCGGAACGTCAGCGGATCCCGGCCTGGATGACTTCCAGTTGAGTGACATTCCACTCGACTGGATGATCCGGGAGCTGGAGCTCGTGAATGCAGCTAACCCGAAGGAGTGGGCCATCAGCTTCGGGGCGAGCAAGGACGGATTTAGGCATATGTTGAGGAGGAAAGATAAGTTGAAGCAGGCCAAGGAAGGGAGGATCCATAATACGATGAGCTTTAGCGGCGGGTCTAACATATTGAAGGCTATCCTGTGGAACGTCATGGGTGAGTACCTTGCTTACCCCTATCCGTCCCTTCTATTCCCCTATCACATATCCAGTAACTTACGGGCGTACAAGAATACATCCCCTTCATAGCGCGCTATGAGCTCGAGTCCGGCAAGTGGGTAAAGCGTTACTTCCCGCTCAACGCCGGATCTCCGCGGGATATCCCTAGGGATGCGATCGTCCACCAGTCGCTCATCGACCGCATCAGCAACGCCGCACTCGCGTACCGCCCGCAGAACAATCACGGCAGTACTACTAGACCATGCTTGCTTGACAAGGAGGGTAAGAATGTTGCGAAGTTCAACCAAGTGTATGAACCAGGGCACAGGGATGAGCTGCACCGGATTTGGACCTTTGCTTAGGCATCGGCAATGGTCGTGGTGACTTGGATAGACGTCCCACGGAAGCTAGTTCGACTTTGGCTCGTTAATCGAGGAGCAGACAGAGGGGTCAGGGGAATGCGCTCGGCTGATGTTTTCTTGTTCAATATCCAGTCCGTCATGTCGATTGGCTCTAATACGTTATCGCGATTTTATTCAACGTCGTCCTGCTTCTTGTGACAAATCAGATATGCTTTAAGAGTTAGTTAAAATGATTGAACCTTGTGGAGGTTATTGGATACTGTGAAGGCTTGCGCAAAATAAAATCGTATCAATAACTATGAGAAAATGCGGTCGTCCGGGCCTCGGCTAGACGGCGGCTCTCTCAGCGAGTCCATGTAAGCTACCTGGAGATTAGACTATGCCTTCCCCGTTCCCAAATAAACCTCGCAAATAGGAGCCTGGGGCCACAAAGGCCCAGCCTCAAATATCCCCTTTCCCGGGACTCGATGCTCATTCCCTAACCACAAGGACCACCCCTCCGCAGGCCAGGACGGTCATGGATTCCCTGGCTTGGATGCCCTTCTCTAGTGCTCTACTGCTACTGACCTTTTTTTGAAGCTCGGCGAAGCTTGATCTCCTCAACTCGCCGCCGTATAGCCTCCTCCACCGACAGTTCGCCCATGAATCACTGCGGCGGCGTCTGCGTGACGCTCGGCGGATCATCCGCAGCACTTCTGCTGCTGGTTCCCCAAGGCAACAGAGACACGGTCGTGCGCACCGGCTTGGATTCCAAGTCGTTGAGGCGCCGGTTGATATCACTTAGCTTAGACGCGGTATCAGCCTCCTTTTTTGTGACGATGTTCAGGGCATCGGCAACTTGGGCCTGGACGACCGACGCGAGATGTTCCTGAGTATAATGTTCTTGGATGACCCATGCGATCTTGGTGTCTATGGCCTGGGCCTCGACGGCGGCTGCGACCCGGTTGGCTAAGAATCGGGCATCGGAATTGACCTGCGCCTTGACAGCGCTTAGCTCGGGTTTGAGAATTTCGAGATCATCTACGTTCCTTTGGATCTGCTCACCCTTCGCCAGAGCATCGGCCCGAAACGCGCGGACGGCCTTGGCCATTTCCTCCGTCCTGTCGTACATCTCACAGTAGTCCCTGTCGAGCCGCGATTTTCCGGCGTTGGCCTTGGCGGTTGCTATTGCGATGATGTCCTTCTTGACTCGCCGAACATCGTTTACAGTCATCGAACTGGACGGCTGCGATGTCCCCCACCCCGGTTTCCAATTCTCCCTTGGTACGGATGCCCGCTCGGGCGAATATCTTCCTGAGCACATCAAGCACCAAGCCCTCGATGGGCCCGCCACCCAGTAGGTTCGCCGACGCCCTCTCCTCCACCAGCAATTCCGCGATCTTCCGGACGTCCTCTTTGATTGCCAAGATGCGCTGGCAGGGATTCATGTCCTCCCACCTCTGGACGAGGATGTCCTCGACTGTGGATGTTGCTCGTGCTCTAGCCGCTTAGAGGGCGCTCTTCGCTGCCGGGTTTTGGGGATTACAGGATCGGGATCAGCGAGGATACCCCGGCTGTGCAGGTGATTGTGGTAGTGCTTCGCGAGATCGGACTCCCAGTCGCCGCCTCTCATGGTGTGCGTCACCTCTTTATACGGGATTCCTTTCTCGTCGCAGGTGCATTTCCAGCAACGCGGTATGATCCGCAGGCCCGGCTCTACGAGGAGAAATGACAGTCCCGCTCTGTCCAGATCGGCCAACAGCGTCTTCGGAAACGAGCCGAACCCACTTTCAGCGTCGCCGATGATGCAGAGGGCCTCTACGTGCTCCTCCGTAAGGGTGAAGACCGAGATGTCCATAGTTATCGCCCCGCCCCCCGTCGCCGCTTGGATTCGAATATCCCTTTTTTGGCTCTGAACTTTTCCCACTCCAGGCTCTCGCTCGGCTTCTCCCATGCCCGGTACCGGGAGAGATGGTGAAGCGTGAGGGTGGGGTCGAGAAAAGGTCTGACTGGGTGCTCTGCCAGTACCGCCTCGATGAACTGTTTGGCATCTTGGATGCCGTCGACCACGGCACGGTCGTCTTCGCCGAGCTCGCTCTTCTTACCAGGATGCCTCAGGCTGGAACGCCGTTTCGATATGTTATTCTGCGGCTCAGGGATCGACTCCGGCCAGGTCACGGTGGCGAATGCCTGGAAGAAGGCGACTCGCTCTTCCGGGCCTCGGCTGGCCTGGATGGCCTCTCTCAGGCCGCGCATTTCCGGGCCGTAGCCGTAGTCGAATTTGGCATTAGGAAATCCCGGGAACCCATCAAGATCGCTCTACAGACGGTGTGGGTTAGTATCAGACGCATGGGCGAGGGCATAAGAGGAAAGGGCAACGGCGCAACGGGGCAACGTACCATTTTGGATGTTGATACCGATAGAGAGATGGGAGGATGTTTGTAGAATGGAAGGTATATATCTATGCGGCGTACGGCGGCTATGATGCTGTACGGTGTGCGATATTGTGTGTGGTGTTGTGTAGAGAAGGTTTGTACTGCTGACGAACTTTTGAGGTATAAATATATGTTTTGGTCCATGGCCCTGTCTGGTATGTTGTCCCAAAACCTCTGGATCATTATTACATACAACCCTGGTTTGTAATCACGTCTCATCAGGTCCTCTCACACATTTTAACTTGCCAGTGCTTATTTGAGCAACACTCGGCTAGGCGACGCGACTTCCATTTTGGAAATGGAAGCTGGGAGAATGCATACGTGAGGCAGTCCGGGCGGGCAGGCATGTCAGCATTAGAATGAACATAACTAGGCGTACTCAAACTCCGGCAGCTCGCCTTCCGGCTTCAAGTAGGAAGTCAGAGTTTCTCACCTAGGAACGCACATACGAGGTCTAGCAAGTGGATTAAAACTGATATGTCCTCTCCTCCACTGCTAAACAAATGACACGCGAAAGTTACTAACAAATATAACGAGGCAGTAAAGCTGTTTGCCACTTCATACGAAGCCTTAGACAAATTCGCGATTTTCTGTAGAAGCCTTCACTCATGATAGCGGCTAGCCCAGTCCATCCTCACAGTACCCCAATATATGCCATTTCCTGCGACCACCGCCGTGCGTTGCTGACATAGAATCGAACCACTACGGAGCAGGATTCCCTACGTTAAGCGTAAAATAAAGACAAGGAATGCCAACCATAGGTAACATGCACTGCAAGCCGAATAATATATAGGGTAATTACGTTATGTTGGAGTTTGGTGCGTTGATATGCCACCACCTGGGTGGCCCGTGCTTGGGTTACCCTAACGCGTCTGTAGGGGCTCGTACACTCCGCATTGTTTATGTAGCCAAAACGGATAGATCAGTCCAATTGGGACATAACTTAACTTAGGTAATACACACATTATCATACCAATAATTAACAGAACGCTCTCGCGTATTTTTACATGGTAGCATCTTCTGGTTCTTTTGAGGGAGGAACGCACCCGAGTTTTTGTTTTATTGCAGTATACGCTACGAGACTGTTTATCAGACGCGCTACGAGGTTAATTGAGGTTAATTGATCGGCCCAGAGTTATAAGCAGCCGGTAGCAACCACGAAAACGAGTCAGTTCGGCTAGTGTATCACAATGGAACCCCAAAACGATTAGTTAATGCCCCTGCGCGACAACGGCGTCGCCCAGCAGGAGGATACCTTCGATCAACGCCACCAGGACTCCTTCACTGAATTGAAAGAGTCAGTCCTGGAACAAGAACGCCTTCGAGCTGAGTCAGAACGCCTGCGCCGTCAGGTGGAAGTGCTCGCCATGAAGGCAGCTGCCGAGAGAGATAGAAGCAGCTGGCCGAACAAGGTCAGCAGGCTATGGAGGAAAGAACTCCTGAAAGCCAACACCATGAGCGACATGTACAGACGCAAGTCGAAGCGACTGGAGGACCTGTTGACGAGTGAGCTTAACTCAGTCCCCAGCAGCAAGCCGTCACCAAAGACGGGACTGTCATCAGCTCCTCCGCAAGGACCTTCATCAGCTCCTCAGGGCCGTCAGACACCTGGACTGACGGTGCATGGCAGCTTCTAGACAATTGGCAGTGCAAGAAGTGAACCCATTTGACGACAACAAAGACAAAGGTGACAACGGCGACGACTACAGCAACCGCGGTAGAAGCCATCGCTTCGACATCCGAGCCGAGATGGCCAGCCAGCAGGGCAAGTGGCACGAGGACCAGGTCCTCATCATCTGCCCCGGCAGTCAGACCACCATGGCACAGCTCGGCTGCAGCGAGCTCACCCCACCCGCCCACCGCATTCCTACCCGCATGTTTAGGGATGAGGACGGCACCGGCTATCTTCCGTACCACACCTACAAGCGCAAGGAGGCTACGGCTGGCGGACGCGGTGCGGCGTCAGCCGCGACGACGAATGAGATGCCCGATGCTGGCGATGCGAAACCCGCTTCTTACGAGGATGATTATGAGTTAGTCGAGGATCGCGATAGTGTTGAAGGGGCCATCTATCCTATCCAAGGAGTGCGGCATGAAGCTGGGCAAGGACCAGCAGGTCACCATGTTCCTGACCGCTGTGGAAGAGAAAGCGAGTGACTGGTGTCGGATGATGAGCTCCGTGCTTCGAAAGACCGACTACACAGTCCACCGCTTGATGGATGACTTCAACAGCGAATTCCATCACCGCGTCAAGAAAGCTAAAGGCGACAGAGACAACGATAAGTCCAAAACCACAACGCGAGAGGCCGAGATGGCAGATACGGCAACAACAGGGGGAAGAACAACAACAACGGTGACAAGCCGTCATGGAACGCCAAGGGCGAACCCCTTTGTTGGAACTGTGGAAAATACGGCCACTTGTCAAAGGACCGCTGTAAGCCGAGAAAGGATCAAAATGATCAGAATCAGAATGGCCAACGCAACAACAGACGAAACGGCAACAGGTCTAACAACAGTGGCAACAATGGCAACAGCAACAACGCGAATAACCAGCAGCAGCGTCAGTCAGAGGCGCACTTCATCCCAGACGGCCTTGAAGACCTGTACAACCTCCCTGCGAAAAGACACGAGGCAGGTTACGCTGCAGCAGTTGATCAGTCGGATATGGCAGAGATCATGCAGTTGTTTGACAGGGCGATGGAGCGGCAGCAGAACGCTTCGCCAGGGGGCGCCGCCGCCCCGGAGGGCGCCGTCTCCACCCCCGGCGGCTCTACCCCCTGTAGCACCTCTTCCCAGCTCCCTGAAGACACTGGAGGCGCTGGTACATCGGGGGGCTTCTTCATTGCGCCCCCAGCAATGCAGCTGTCAACGAACTGGTGCTACGTCTGAAGGCATATGAGCTTCGAGAGAAGCCCCAAGACAAGCCCTGAGCCCTGATACTCCAGTTACACAACGTACAGAAGGAGAACCGCAATGAGATGATCGGTACAGTCAGCTGGGACCTCAGAGGAATCAAGGGCGAATGCTGAGACCTGCTTCGCGCTCGAAAGTACGTTGGCCACGGCATTCTTCTCACGACTACCCTAACGCGGGCATCCGCTCACCTGTCAGCTTCAGGGCTCTGACCTCCCATGAAATCACCTGTAATTTGTATTTCCACAACCCACAGTGCCAGCTTAAGGGTGACAGGCAACCCGTATATGGCTCACAGCTAGTCAGCGTCCCCTAACTGACCGGATAGAGAGCACCACTCATTGGCCTTTTGCAAGGAGGGACCCAAGGAGCAGCGATCTCAATCACTTACTGGTGTTGCCGTTGGAAAACGGGCCACTTATTTGCAATGATAAGACCTTCATCACAGCAGGCTAGCGCATACAGCTGGAATTCACATACTGACGGCCAGCCGGCTCCGGAGCGTTCCAGAAAAGTGGGCCCCGCAGCCCCGCGCGGTAAATTGAGGAGGCCGGCAGCTTGGTGCAACGGCTAGCACACAACACCCATTGATACGGAGGTCGAGGGTTTAATTTCCAGACATATTAGGTAGTTTTTCCTAGTGTTTTGAGGATGCATACATAACGCAAGAGGGCGTGTTGGTGTTTGGTGCGTTGATATGCCACCACCTGGGTGGCCCGTGCTTGGGTTACCCTAACGCGTCTGCAGGGGCCCGTGTACCCTTAGTTTGGTAGAAAATTAATTCATAAAGTGGGTTAATTTAGGAAGTGGATCAATTCAGGAAGTGGGTCAATTCAGGAAGTGGGCTAATTCAGAAAGTGGGGTCTAGACTCTATTACCTGATCGCTAGCACTGAGGGGGGTGTGTCAGATAAGTAGCAAGCTAGGATCTTGCACTTAACGCATAGATAAGCTTATCGCCAAATAATCTTTTGGGGCCATGGCTAGCTGACAGGAAGCCGAAGTTTGGATCCAACCGCACCAAAGTTTCGCGCCAGTACCTCCGTCCGTCTGCGCGCGCAACGGCGCACCACCGTCCAGCCACTCCAAGGTACCGTCCTCTTCGGCGCGGCGGCTTGCAGTCGAGCTCTTCGTCTAGTTCGAGGTCATCTCCTCGTGCGCGATGAAGTTGGCGCCGCTGTTGCGGAACCGATGATGCTCGGGTGGCCGCGCTGTCAACCATCGCTGACACCTCCCGCAGCTCCCCAGTACGCGCAGCATGTATCCGAGAAGCGCCCCGACACCACCGAAAACTTGACGATAAATGGACGAAAGGTACTAACATTCTGCTGCTGCTGGTGTTGTTGTTGTTGTTGTTGTTGTTGGTGTTGTTGTTGTTGTTGCTGTTGTTGTTGTTGTTGGTGGTGTTGGTGGTGTTGGTGTTGGTGTTGTCGTTGAAGAGAAGAGGGCAGAGGAGAGCCGAGACAACCTTTACTCGGCCAAGTGGTTCCATCAGACGGAAAGAACATATCACTACAACTACTTACTTACTGCAGCGTTGAAGGAAGGGAGACTACGAAGCTCTCACGGATAATGTGGTAACAGTACCGTTCCGGCTCGGATTCAGGAAGTCTCACTCCAGCTATGGTACAGTTCTGCTCCAGCCTATCGATCCTTCCCTCCGTATCTGCCATAATGATGTAGGATCAACCACTTCACGGGGCAAGCCCAACTGACAAATAGCGTCGCCGTGGGAGCCGATGATACCGCAACACAGCGGTTGACTTTCAACCCGAAGTGAGTATGGAGTATACTTGGAGGCGACCCTTTCCCAAGCCTGGATTACACGAGGCTCCAGGTTCATGACCCAAGTACCACGCCAGATAATCGAAGGCTTCTCAAAATCTTGACGGTATAGAAATGCGCAAGCTTCTCCCTTCCCACCGTTCCATAGGGCCATAGTACGCAGCTTCGGCATGTAAAATGCAGCTACCCCAGCATCTTTCAAGAGATCGCAAACGTCCCTACGGCCTGCCGTTCGAGTGAGTAGTTGTGACGTGAGGACTAGGGATTGCAGGTGGTTCCAACTCCATAGTGGCTGACGCGCTTGGAAGAAATGCCGAGCATCGACCATGAATGAGACGGAAAGTTGTTCGAGGTCCAGGCTTCTATGCGCAAAAGCCGCACTAACCGTAGGTTCCGCGATCCGGATAGGCTCGGCCTGACGAATCGACGCTCCTTGGAAGAGCATGATAAAGTCGTCGTTGTAATCTTCGAAGATTAATAATTTCTTGAGCCCTTTTGGTAAATGCGCCTCGATCATGATCCGATATCCTACAGTTATAAACGTCAATAGCCAGAATCTTTCCGTCCGAGAAGTGTATGATGTGGTAAGATGGGGTACTTGATATTAATATAATTGCTTACCCTCGTCATAATACTGTTGTTCCATTATATCCCATACTTGCTATGGCTCATAGACCATACATTCCAGCCGAGGAAGCTTATCCAATAGAAGCCTCAAAGTCCTGGAGTCAAACCGACGACGGCATTGTCGACGTAATACAAGCTTCGTGACTACGTAAAGTATAGGGAGTTCTTCCTGGAAAGTTAACCTAACCCACTCGTAAAGTCGCTGCACAGCAGATTGGCTAGGAGCAGCGACCTGTTGGCCGTCGATCCAACCATGTTTTGGATCATGTATACGTTCCTGCAGTTGGTTTTCGGGTTCGAAAATGACATCTGCATCCTTATTATCGGCTCCGAAATAACAGTTCTTGAACCAGTGTTCCGCGTCGCTAGGGGATTGTGCGCTAAGCTCCAAAGTCAAACCATCGTCGGCTGCGTTCCAGGTGGCTAAGATAGTAAAAAGTTTCGAGATCGCTCGACCGATGATGGAGTTATTGTTTGACATCCATGATGGCGACTCGGTCCATTGACAACTGCGACAGGTGTATGATCGGAGCTCTATGTTCAGCCAGATGTGCCTCACGAGCCTCCTTTGTCGACTGACCATGTGTTCCAAGTTATCTAGGCAAGATGCCCGCAGTTTCAGTCGACCGAAGTTCTTCTTCTCGATGACTTCCGCCCATTCTTTGCAGACTGAAGCATAAGAAGCCAGGCCACGGTTTTCCTGTGCAAGCAATTCCAGGACCATAAGGCGTATCTCCGCCGGCAAGGAAGGCCAGTGTAACATGCTCGCCATGATAAAGGTAGTTCGACGATTGATGGTGATGGAAATGCAAAGATTTTGACAGTAGGTTCCGTGTTGCACCGGTGCCTTTTAGCAGCCGTAAGGCATGTATGATGATGATGCATATGATCCTAAGGCGCAGGGCGGTGGCTTGAGATGACAGGAGAAGGTGTCTGCAGTTCTTCGATCGCGGGACGAGAAGTATTGGCTTTTTGTAGGAAAATAAAAAACGTTTTCATGCGGTAGCCCGATATGTGTCTGTTACTCGGACCCGATGCTTGATGTCGCAGAAAAGGAGTTACTTGCTTAGTCATCAAAGCCCCTGGGAACTGTAGGCACTCCGCAATAACGTTGTTCCGGGACTATATATAAAGCTTTCTAGCCACTGCTTTCGAAAGTACATATTATCTATGGCAATTTACACTTCCCACACTCTATGTACATTTTCCTCGCGATCAGGCTAAGTGACACTTAAGGTTATCGACTTGCCAGGTCCAACCTTATCGTGATATCTAACCTTGGTTAAGACTGTAGTCAAACCTTGTTTACCCCAACCGCCCTCCTAGTGCTCTTGGCCAATGCCTTCCTCGCCAACCCCAATCCCGACGCTCCAGCCTAGCACGATATCCCGTCAGATACCGCGGGCGCCAACAAGCCTCCGGCCGAGGACCTACTAAAGAAAAAGTAGGTACTGGTCGATGCAGAAAAACCGTCGAACGTAAGAGCCCTGCATACTCTGGGCGAAGATATATGATGACCGTAGATGTCGGATATAGCGGATGTTAGTTGCGTTGTTGTATTCAGTTAATTGCGTAAGTGCTTCGTATACGTACTGTTTTTGTGTAGCCTAGCGACGGAACAATTATCTTCCGATTAAAACGTAGCTTCTTGTAATTAATATGCTATAATATACCTAGCTAGCTGACATACCCCTTTAACGCTTTAAAGAATTCAGGGCATTAATTGCTATAATTTTATTGTTTTTTAAAGTTACAATTTTTTATTCTACCTTTTTCCGGTAATTATATCTTTTTAATTAATTAATTTATTAATTAATATATTATTTATAAACGTATAATTTACTTTAATTAAACGTTTTTTATTATCTTTTATAATTAATAATTATATATATTCAGGTAACGTATTACACCATTGAACGGTCCAAACCAGTGAGCGGACCGTTTCTTAGCACTTCGCAACAACAAATTCAAATAACTCAACCACAACATATCCAATTG
>QJOB01000121.1:0-45340 GCA_004155035.1 Monosporascus sp. 5C6A
AGTGGCTCGCACTCCGCCGCAAGACGCAGGATGTTCTACACACGCCCATGGGGTATATCTGTACGGGTCGAAGGCTAGGAGAAAACCATCCGTTCCGAAAGCCCCTGTTATGAACGAGACCGTCTTATGTGGCCTTGTAGTTTAATGAGGTCCTAATCATAGCAGACGTTAATAGTGCTGTTGGTGGTTGTGACGAAGAGAAATGAAATGTGCTAAGAGCTATCTGGGCAAATCTGGTTAAGCCCGCAAGTCCATAACGATCTTCCGTAAGCTAATAGAGACTCTTCATAGTGATTTGGAATCAGGCAGCTCAGGTTGCTTATGCAGTCTGGGAATGATGGTTCGGTATGAGGCCACCGAATTTCCATTACTAAGTAAAGCTTAACAAGCCCCCGGAAATACAAAATAAGGAGAGAAAACGCTGCAATCCGAGAAACAATTGGCGACGGCGGCATAAGCTGCACTTACAAAGGACAACTGATCCCTCAAGTCATGCGTGAGGGAATGGCCTATACTTTCCTTTCGTTCGATGTTGGCCTTCGCTAAATTAATTGGCTGCCAATCTCTCCTGGGAGAGGTGCGAGCTAACGCGCCAGCCGGCGGCGGGCTTCCCTTTGTCCCCTACGACGCACAAAATATGATACTACTATGCCATCTCAGAGTGTTAATCTGACTAGCAGCAAGGCTGGTCTGAGAAATTAGAGCATTAGAAGCTTGAGTAACTTCGGACCGTCGGGGCCTTATCATAGGAAATGAGCAGTGTATACAGATGGTCCTCGGTAAAAGCCAGAGACGGGGCCGTATGGGCTGTGCGTTTTCCAACAAAATCCCAAGGATGGCTAAGAGAATTTTCCCTGGGTGCCAGTCAAGTGTGGGCGCTCTTATTGCAACGTACGGTCCTGGGGAACTGGGCTGGCTCGCGCTTGCCGCTTAGTAGGACCAACTAGGACGTCCCCTGAGCCGCGTGATGTCGACTGCGTTCCCCCTCAGCTAAAGCGAGTATGTAAATCTCGTTCGACGGGTTCAAGACGCTTCCAGCTGTTGCTGTCACAGAACTGGATAAGCCGCAGGGCGAATGGACCGCCCTCCCTCTGTGTACACAATCCCTGGGAGCGGGACTCGCACTAAATGCCCAGTAGGAAGAGTCTCCCGTATGAACGGAAAACATGAATAAATCCCAATTGTCCTGCCGTTGACAATAGGTACTGCATACCTACAGAAGTAGTTAGTCGTGCTCGTGGAGTCCTTCGGTATTCCTTCGCTCCTGTAGTGGCGAGGAATCATGGAAATACGGAAGCCTATATTTGAAGGACAAAGAACCGTTCCTTATAGCAAGTGGTTTAGTCTCGGGGTGAACTGAGCTGATAAGGGGATGTCGAATCTCGAACAACGCATTCCGGTAATGTGCAGGCCTCGAATGTCAGATCTATGGACTGTATACTGCCAGGCATCTGAGAAATCGAAGTTTTGATGACCACACGGGCCTGGCAGAGCCCCGATAACAATTGTATCTAGGCTTGTGAAGTGGACATGCTGAGCAAAATCCCTCGAGCGCGGAGTCAGCGAGAGTTTCTTGCTCCCCTATATGCGCCCATATAAAACATCTCAAAAAGACGGCGGGCCGGAAGTAGATGATAGTCCAGGTGTTAAAATCTGGTCTTGCGGACACATCGAGATCTGTTTTGTTGTCGGCGGTTTGCACACTTGTGAAGATTAAGGAGCCCTTGGCATCGAAACAGGCGGCCAACCATATACGGACGCGCCTAAACGGCAGCGGAAGTGTTGTCTAAAGCCCCGTCATTGATAATCCTATGTACAAGAGCCCTATCTATCCTACAATTACACAAGATCTCTACTATAGAATTCTTTCCTCCGGCCTATCATTTAAGCTAATCCGCGAACCCGAAAACGTCGCCAATAGCGAGGATGTTCGTCCTGACGCCCAGCAGGGCGATGGCGATCCCGACGATATCGACGATCAGTAGGATGGCGGCCGCCGCAATGAACCTCGGGCAGAATACCCTGTACAGCATGAGGTGGCGCCTCAGCCAGCCGGCCCACGCCATGGTAGCCAGGCTCTGGATGGCGTAGTACGCGATGAAGATGCCGAGTGCGCGGCTCACACTCTCGAGGAGCCCTTTTCGCTTGGGGCTCGTCTTCCACATGACCAGAAGCGGAAGAGCTACGCAGGCCACGATCTGGCCTGCGAACGTGTTGAAAGCTACAATGATCGGAGTCCATGGGTATCGAATGGTAAAGAGCGGAATGAAAGCGCTGTCCCATTGGATGGAGGAAGGCACTGCCTGATGACCCGTCTTGAAGAAATGGAAATTGCCTAGCAAGGCAAGCGCCACAGGACCGATGGTTTCGGCGCCAATGGTATTAATATCTAGGATTTCGGCCAGCGAGAGGATTTGCCAGAACATGAGTGCAATAGCACCACTGCCCATAGGCTTTGAGAGCAATATACAGGCAGCAGCGATATTGAGGGGTAAGAAGAGGTAGCGGGCACCATTCGCGTTACCGTATCCGAGAACAGTGACCTGGGCGCGGCGACTGGTATTCGACGTAGTCAGGATAGTGACGCACGGAGGTGCCCAGGCGAACGCGGTAGCCCCGGCGACGAAGGTAATAGCAAGAACGACTTGAGCCAGGAAGACCTGAACTGTCTTGATGGTCTCCTCGGATACCACTGTAAACCAATTACCATTACCGGCTGCGTCGAGGGCCCAGTAAGTGGCAGCCAGGAACAGCCCGGTTCGCACAGCATACCCAATCCATAAAGGTGCAAAGCCCTCGTATGACCTAGATGGCATCATATACGACTTGACGATGGACGGCAAGATGGCAAAAACAAGGAATGGTACCACGAGTTGCCACGGGGCCGAGGTCGATGAGTTGGCCGACGCATAGTAAGTTGAAGTGCAGTACGGCATCTGTTCTTCTCTGCAAAGCTTTGAAAACGAGGCTACTCGGCCGAGAACGGCAAACAGTATGGAGTGGTAGATGCCCAATGTTCTCTCAGAAACCGTAGGCCGTCGTAGTGCAGCGACTGCACTTGCAAGGCCAAACGTGGATAGGAAGAACAACGAGATTGAGTCTTCCCAGATGGTATACGAATTGGAGGCAAACCCAATGGACTGGCTCAAGGCAAAGATAACCGACAGCCATCCCCAGAATGTAGTTGGGAGTAGGTTGATTATGGTCTTGTCCAGTCTCAATAATGCCACGGTGACCGATATTATGCTCGCCAGAGCAGTCGTCGCAGCAGCCAATAACCAGTCATCGGAACCTGTAAACGTCACGAAAACGGCGCCTAGAACTGCTCCTGCGGCACCACCCCACAGGCCAGCCTTCAGAGAAGTCTTGCTCAAGCTCTGGTAGGACAAGGCATCTGAGTCGGCGGCTGCCCCTTGCATTTCTAGGCTCTTCTCCGCAAAGTCTAGCTCGACATCGTCGAGGACTGCGAAGTCTTCATCTTCATCCCTAGAGACGTATAGGAGTAGCACGACAATTCCCAGTGCCATAACCGTTATGCCCAACGCCATCTTAGGGATGTCAAATCGTGCCCACAAGTCCTTGCAAATTCTGAGCGTCTCGGCCTGATAATCAGAATAGGCGGCGTAGAGCGCTTTCCATTGTTGAGACTTGGAACCCTTCCCCAATAGAGCTTCAGCCTTGCTCCAGATCTCCGCGGGCGAACCTGGTTTTGAATCCTTTTCAATGCCCCGCGCCTTGAAGTATGACGCCTGATATCTTCGAATCCCGGCGGCTGTCACGCTGGAGGCGGCAGCTAGATCGACCCAGGAATTCCCCTTTGTGCCGGCAAATGCTTCCTCGACCGGCCGTCCAAGATTGTTATAAGGGATGGGAATCCCTAGCAAAAGAGCCAAAGTGGGCACCAGGTCTATCTGATTCACGGGTCGCACCTTGGCTGTGGCGGGTGGGGTCTTGAACTCCGGCTGTGTTCGGCCAAAGAAGGGCCTTTTCGAATACATCCACAAAGCAGCTTCGACCTCATCCTCGCTCTCGCCACCGTGGTCGCCCTTGCTATCCATGCCGTGGTCGCCCATGACAATCAGGACCGTGTCATCATCAATGCCTTCCGCGAGCTCTCGAACGAAGGTGTCCATCTGTTGCAGTTTGGCCGTCATGGCTGGGTGGTTAGGTCCATATCGATGGCCAGCATGGTCAACCCCAAGCAGGTGTCCGATTAGGATATCCCATTCGCCTGATCTCTCCGGTTTAACCAGTGGGAAGATATGCTCTAGAACACCGTTATCTACGGTATGTAGGTCCCAGACGTTGAAGCTATCATAAGCTCTGCTAATGTTAGGTTCAAAGTAGCCAGGGAACAATGCAGTCCAGGTATCATCGCCTAAGTGTACGATGCGTTTCCCCGAATCTTTGAGCTGTATCAATAGGTTGTCCTCCTCGATAGCTGTTCCAGCGAAGCTAGAACCGATATCTACGAACGTTGGCAAAGTTCCTGTTGTTAAGCCCTTGAGTCGCTGGAGAGTAGCTGTCGGTGGATCTGCGATAAATGGTCGCAGTACGGCATTGTTCGGCGAGCGGCGGGATGTCTCGTAGAGGAAAGGGAAGGCATTATGGTAAACCTCTGCTCTATCCTCTTCAACCGGCACCGTGAAGTCGTAGCGCAGGGCATCGATGATGACGACAACCGCCTTGTCAAACGCCTTGGGGTGCCAACAACCGCCTTCCGCCGTTCCTTTTCCCTTCCAGTCTACCAATGGCTCAATCGGGGGATTCGCGCACTCGGATCGGTCGTCAAGTACCAAACGGGTCAGTAGGAAACCACTGGTGAAGAGCAATATGCCAATGGCGTGCATGGATAATAGCCATATCCAAAACCCGACTGTCCAGAAACAACGCTTCTCGAAAGATATCTTTCGCCGTCGTTCGAGACGTGCGCGGCGCGCCTCGTTCGCGGTGGGGCCTGAGCTTGCACCTTCACTTCCTGTCCCAGCACTACCAATCTCTCCTTTTCGCTTAGCCTTATCCCATTCGGCTGCAATGGTCTTGTAGTCAAGCTGAGAGCCCTTCTTTGGAAAATTACGAGTGGACATGGTCAAAGCCTGGATATACACGGTCAAGGTCGTCGTTCCCTAGAATCATATGGAGGCATTCGCTTGTAAGTCATTAAAATCGGTATTCGATATGGTTCTCAAGGCATCGTACAGATGTGGCAAGGAATGTAAAGAAGAGAAAAGTAAATCGAGTATCTAGCTGGAGCCGGGCTTTGCAGGGTGATGCCACCTATGTAGGCATCTAGTTGATGTAGAAAAAGCGCTTGTTTACTTCAAAGTTGGCAGCTTGCGCCCCCCACTAAGATTAGGACGTTATCAGCTGCACGCTATTCTTTGTCATCAATAGGTGTCCCCATATCCATTGCTATAAGTTATACTTGCAACCTCGACAGCTTTATTTCCCAAGTCTTTTGCAATTCGTCATTGCCTTTCATATGCCCATTAACTTTGGTAACCTGCTGACGGATCAATACTATGATGAATGACATCCTGACAGTGATATGGCGGAAAGAAACCATTCCTTTTATATTACCTTGTCCACACTGGCGGGCTGACCACCTGTCAAACCGTCTTCGACCTCCTAATCTTAGCCATGTCATATTATCCATGGAGTGCGTGCACCATTACGCCGATATTTGTAAATCGCTTCCTAGAGCCGAGTTTTGTCCCCTCATCACTATGAGAGATATGTCCAACGAGCATGGTTAGGCTGGAGGAAATTCATGCCTGGCCCTTAATATTCCATCAAAGTGAACGAGGTGTAGTCGAAATATGCGGCTGAATACTTCTGCCTCAAAATCGTTTATTGTAGAATTCAACTCTGCTGACAGCCATCGAATCAGTGCTCGACTGGAGCAAATGCCGACCCTGTCGCACCACATTAGACGTGGCAGAGTAACGATGCTCATTCGAGAATTTTGATCCTTTCTTGCGAATTACTGCCGGGTAGTATCAGTCTCATTGTACTAAACGGTTAGGCCCTGCATTGATTTGTTGTGCCGGCATGATTCGGTCCCCGGTCTCATGAGACCGCAACCAAGACTTAGCCGCCGTACCTATTCGAGGGCTGGATTAACCGCCCTTAATAGATGACGGCCAAGCTTACGAGACGCAAGGAAGACCTCGCCAATGCTGACACAGCATGAAGGCATGACCAATAGTTATTGGTGTGCACGATTTCGTTGGCGCTTCCTGGGGAAGAAAGTCCATAGAATCCGCTGTAACCCTATGCTTTCGAGGAAGCTCGCCGATATGACTGGTGGGACTAGGGTCCCTCGGAATTATTCTCTGGAGACCATCATGCAGGCTCGAATTTTAACAACATAAAGGTGAGGATGCCCCCTTTCTCGCAGCTACCTTCGCGACCCGAAGCGTGTCCACCTAACCCAAACCTCTCTTGGTCTGGCGCCCATCCTCTCAAACTCCACACAGGCATAACGCAAGAGGCAAGAAGATGGCGATGCTACGATGGACACGGCGCTGTCTAGCCGCCTTACCGCTTCTCGCGGAGCTAGTAGCAGCCACGGATGCATCATGGCCGGTTGTGGATATATCCCCTCGCCAGGACGACTTCGACTTCCATGTCGCGGCGACTGCAGCGGTCGAAGCCATGATGTCCACGTACGTGAACCATACCGGCCTCTACGGTGAGCCTGAGAGCCCGTGGTATCAATCCGGGGTCGCACTGCAGGCGATGCTCGACTACATGCTCGCGACGGGGTCCCGGGAGTACCTGCCGCAGGCCATCAACACGATTGAGAGGCAGCGGGTCCCCGTCCCCTGGTGGCCCGAGGGCGGCGGCGAGTTCCGCGCCGACAGCACCGACGACACGGGGTGGTGGGCCCTCGCCATGACCTCGATGTACGAGCTCACGGGCGACGGGGAGTACCTGGACATCGCGAGGCTGGGCGAGGAGTACATATTCGGGTACTGGAACACGACGACCTGCGGCGGCGGACTCATATGGGACATCAGAAACCTCGAGTACCAGAATGCGATCTCCAACGAGCTGTACCTGACGCTCACGGCGAGGCTGCACAGGTTGATCCCGGGCGACACCAAATATCTGAATCAGAGCTTGTTCGAATGGGAGTGGTTTGCGGCGAGCGGCATGATCAACAGCGAGAACCTGGTCAACGACGGGCTCACCCAGGACGCGGCGTGCATTAACAATGGGCAGACGACTTGGACCTACAACCAGGGCGTGCTGCTGGGCGGTCTGGTCGATCTGTTCGGGGCGACCGGGGACCACTCGTTCATCGAGAGAGCGCGGGCCGTCGCGGATGCCGTCCTCAGCAGCGACTTACTTGTGCAGGACGGGGTCCTGACGGAAGATTGCCCTCCGGGACCCGACTGCGAGGTCGACGCGCCGATCTTCAAAGGCATATTCATCCGATATCTGGCAAAGTTGGACAGGGCATTGCCGGGCGAGCGGCCGTACAGGGAGTTCATTGAGGCGAACGCGCGGTCGGCCTACGACAGCTCGCGGAACGGCAGTGATTTCTATGGATATCTATGGCAGGGACCTTTTGATATGTTCTCCAACGCGAGACAGGTGAGTGCGGTCAATCTGATGGTAGCTTGGCTTTGATTGGGGCCCGAGATATAGGGGACATATACAGTTCGGTGTGGCTACCACCTGACACGTGGGCTTTGCTACAATATGCGCATATAACTTCGGGTATCCTACTAATAGCACCTTATTGCTCGTTTCCCCTTCTATCCCGGTGATATCTGGTCGTATTTTAGAGTCATCCGTTTACGAACCTGTCCGTTGACCTAGGTTTGCTGTAAAAAGGGATTATTTCAGGTCAAGTGCGCCTGACCCCAGAAATCCGATGGTGGAATAGAAGCTATGACGTGTTGATAAGGAGTAGCGTACAACGGATCAAGGACTGCCCATGGCGTCCCAGGACCGAATCAGGACTCGCAAACCCCCCTTTAAAATCACCCATCTAAGTGCTCCCCTTTGCTTTTTAGCACATCGGTTCTTCCTACGCTATTAAGGCAGTTGGGCACGACTCCTTCATCGCACGCCATCTATCTTTGACAGGGTGGAACCTGCTTCGCGCTAGTTTTCTGCCGAAACTCAAACTTGGCTCCCCTACTGCATCCGATCTACCTAGGAGACCATCTTAGAATTTGTAGGCTCGACGAGTTATATAATGGTTTCCGGGCTCTCGGACAGGGCTAAGACAATAACAGCTGTCCTTGGAGGCGCAGACTCTTGACTCATAATAAAAACGATAGTATGAGCGGAGAGCAACGGCACGAGGGCAGGGTTCGCATTTTACCTGTGTACGTTTCCAATTCAAGTGCATGATATCAGTCAGTATCAATTTACGAACCCCCAAGGAACAGTTCCAGCAGAGACCTAGGGGCTAAAGATGTATTATATGATGGGCTTGCCTCAAAGAATCGGTAATCGGATTCATTGGCCTCGGGATATGTACGGTGCCTTTCCGCAAAACCCCACCGTAAGAAACGGATCAAAAAAGGGGCACCAAAAACATACAACACCAGGGATTCGCTGGTCGTCACCGACCCAACTACTAATCTGGCTCTACGCGGCTTGTCGAGGGGAGAGCGGACGGGATCCCGAATTTTCCACGTGATATGGTCGTATGTGGCGGACCGATCGCTTACCGGCCTCTATAAAGACGGTGTTGAATGAAGCTCGCATGGGCATAGGGATAAAATAGGGGCTAGCGATTTGCCCTCGAGATAAGACAAACAATGAAGGTTGCCGTAGTCGATCTTTCTGTCGCCTTCGAGAAAGCAGCTCTCTTTTTACCTACCTAGCTCCAGGGGCCGGCATTGTGGGAGCCGCGCGGCTCTCGGTAAAGGTGCTGTTTCCACGGAAGGAGAGGAGAAACCCAAAACCATCACCTTAACCACTCATACATTAGCGGACCCGACAGTTCCGAGGATACGTTCTGCTACCCTCCCTCCATGTACATCACGGGCACATCCTAACAACATCTGCCTGCACCCGATCATGTCATCCACGGCAATGACCACCACTGAACATCACCGATGAACATTTCGCCGACCGCGCCAAGACGGCTGGCGAAATGCGTGACTGAAAATTCCTCTCGATGCAAATCACCGAGTCACCTAGGAGACTAGTCATTCCACATTAGAGTGGTCGGTTGCATGACGATCGACGCAGGTCTCAGACAAGAAGGATGCATAGGTAAGCTAAGTAGATACGTAGTTGGCGACGCGAACGGGCCAAAGAGGAGGTGCAGTTACCTAACTTAGATATTCGTAGTCGTGTGTGCACTTGTGAATGAGGAAAGGAGGGCGCTGCTGTTGCATGTACCACCGTCTCATGGGGAGGCATGACTCGCTACGTGCCTACACAGACGCCCGGCACGGCGCTTAACACATGTATACACCTTGCACAGTTATCCCTAGAACCCTGTTGCGAAGCGCCAAGCTCTTCCCAGCGGCACAATTGCCGAAAGCTAAAGCTAAATCGCCTCCTTGGGCCCCGGCGGGAAGCAGAGGAAGAAGCAGGGTGACTAGTGGGCCGTCGAACCCCGGTGTTTCCCACGCGAAGAAAAACCATATCCTATTGTAGTGAGTGTGCGGCGCGCAGGACTCAATTCTACCGCGCTAATAAATCTGTTTGCTTGCTTCCAGAGAGTCGGGAACTGCCTGAACTCCAACTGAGTAAGGATGGTGGTAGATACATACATACATATTGTTGTTATTAGGGAGACAGGTAGGTTGGAATCGGCGATGACGATTAGCTCTTTCTCCGGACAACTTGCAAGGGGGGATGATCGGATGACCGTATTTTGTATAAGTGTTCAGTTACGTAAACCTTCAAGAGCAGTGGAAGCAAACATTGGAAGGTATCTTGTTCAAGTGGTATATGCATCCACCACATATATATAATACAGAATGTACATTCCACTAGATATATGTCTTGTCGAATGACCCTCTATGCCCCATTATCCTCCCAATTGCCTGGGATATCGACTTTAGGGGCCTGTAACATGAGGGGGTGGTGTTATGCACGAGGTCGAAATGTCCAGAGCCGAAAGCTAAGTTCGAATTGGCACAAAAGCTTCACTGGTTGAATCTCTCTGCAGACATTGTCTTCGACGCCTCTGCCTCTTGTGCCGGAGACGATTAGAATATTACGTTAAAGCATCCGCTGGTATAAAATAATCCGTTATTCATGCCGGTTAAACCGTTGCCTGTAGCGCTGGTTCTTCGATTATGAGGCATATTACCAGCCGCGGCTGGGCAACCCGTCATTATGGATGACCGCACCTGGAAAAACAGCGATAGACGTCGGTCAAGAGGACTGGGACCGGTCCTTCTCCTTTAGGCCGCCGATGTTGTCCATGTCAATCGAGTAGAACCCATTACTGCTTTCCTTCTCGTAGGCGGGGAGTTGCTCATCCTTAATGGGTTCAAGGCCATATGTGGCATCGCCGACCCGAACGACGACGACACGTCCACTATGCTGGCGACCCTGCTCGTCTTGCTCGTCAGGGAAAGTGATGTGGATTTCGGGGACATTGTGTGGGGAGTGAGGCGGCTCCTTCGGGTCGGCCAACATAGGGCGGCCATTGACGACGAGAATACTTGATCGGCCATCCGAGGTTTGAATGGTGAGGCGGTTGGTGTTGTGACCTTCGCAATGTTTTATATCGTTGTACTGTGGTAGCTTTTCGTCGAGGCTCATCTGTCGGTGCCGCATTCGGCGTAGCACCACAAGCATGGCAACGAGCATCAGGCCGAAGAAGGCGATGCCAAAGAAGGCAAGCATAAGGTCCATAACCTTATCGGAATCATCATCGGCGTCGAAATCGCGGCGGCTGAGAAGAACACTACTCCGTGTAACGAATTCGCGAACAGAAGGCATGTTGATATTTGCCGCTTATCCTGCTTAGGTAAACAATATGATGGATTGCTGAACTTTATTTCAGGAGTTGCGTTAGTTGGGTTCATGGACACGATGCGCTGTCATGATGGCCATCAATAGGATGGCAGAAAAGCCTGTAACGTACGAGAAGTGAGGGCCTCGGCCTCGGTCTTGGAAGATGTCGTTGAATCGGTCGTCAATAAAGTCAAGACAAAAGGACTGGACGGTAACAACTAAGAGAATGAAGCTGAAACCAATTAAAGGAATGACTGAGGGATGAAGTCTAAGGAGCGAGCGCCCTAACTAAACCGACGACGATGATAGCGACGATGAATGACCGTGGAGGAGGGAAAGAAAGGAGAGGGAAAGGGCTAGTGCGAGTCCCAAGGAACTTGAAGATACAATAACTTCCGAAAGTGGGGCCGTCAGCTCATTCAACCCTCATGGCACCAATCATATTTCTTACAAACATACCCACTACTTACCGTGTCCTGCAGGGGTCAGTAGGCCACAGCAGCTCTGATTCGGTAGAGCATTCGACAAGCTCCGAACGGAACCGTGCTGGAGGCTGTTTAAACCGCGGGCAATTTGAGGGGCTGGCCAATCCAAGAGGTCTTTCGCCCGTTGAAGCGGATGGATATCACCAAAACGGTTACAGGTCGCAGGGGTATATTTAGTTAGTTACCTCCACCCGCCCACTATTTTCCAACTAGGCTCAGGATGTAGCTTCCCATTCAATTTGTATGGGAAACAACATCATCAACAACAACAATTATCGTTTGTTTTACCAACTTACTATTTTATGAGAACGTACGAACGTGGATGAAGTTTCATTTAGAAAAGGAATATGACTGCAGTAATTAACAAAAGAACAGCTGAATATGATGATGTTTGAGCCCTGGTACGCCGTTCCTGAAGACTTCTTCGTTACATTGGTGCTGTTATAATGGGATAGGATGAAGCGCTGCTTTGAGAGTGGTGTTAAAGAGCGAATGAATTGATGGAGGTACTTTTGCACACAAATTGTATGGGAGTAGACATACTAGCTGGTTAGGGAATCTTGCGGGGCGGTGGAGGTAACTAACTAAATATACCCCTGTGACCTGTAGAACGCATGATGAAGCCACAGTGGACCAGGAGAACACTGGAGGAACCTAGCGCTAGCGATGTGCTGCCGTTATCTTTAGTGCCATAGATAACTACGCCGTAACTACTTATTCTGAACAAAATAAAACGAGAAATACAATCCTTGGAATTTAGAGTCAAGGGAATATGTCATGTAATTTTTTTACTTGCTTTTGTTGATAGGTGATTGTTATTTACCTGGAGTATTTTAGAAGTATGACAATTCTTTCATCTACCACCTTGGTAGGATAGCCTGGATAGGAGGGCATCTGGGCAATACATGTGGGCCACCTCCCCATTGATGTTTCATGTTTCCCTACCCGGATCTACATAGCCGCTGACTGATTACCCAAGCACAACATCAAAATCGCCAACAGCAGCGCGTCATCATATCCTATACACAGCACGACTCCAGCATATAAACTGTGAATCTCCGGACCGCGTCACACAGGGAAACATTCCGGACTGAGTTTGCGATCATTCCTCAAACGCTTTGGTGCCATTTGATGACATAGATGTAGTTCCGGCTTATATGGGGCTACTCGTCAAGGTGCTTGAAGTTGAACTTCCTTAGAGTTCTCTCCTCCGGGTCTTTCTCTGGCCTCTTCCTGGATTTTCCCTCGTGTCCGTTGTATCGAAGTAACGAATATGCACATATTGGCCAAATCTACGACGGAACGTCTTGAACGCGGCGTGCCGTCAATGCCGGGAGTGTTTGGCTTAACAAAGCTATGAACACCTGTACAGTTCTCTAAAGCATTGTTCTTACTTACCCCTCACTTAACCAGTCATTGGAGAAGTTATTGCTCCATTAACAGCATATCGGTTACCTAACCCGTCACGGAGGCCATCTGAGACATGGCGCGATCAGGCAGCCGAGCATTGCGCCGGGAAATGACTTCCGCTGTCGAGTCGCACATCCGAGGCCGCATGGAACAATCGCGGGAAGTCGGTTACAGGAGACAGTTTGTCTGTCACCTTGATATTACGGAGTACCTTCGATCCAGTCTGGTTGCAGATAGGGGTTGAAACCCACGTTCATGCGCATTAGGAGGAAGCATTGTAGCCACAAGGCAAGCAAACAACCGTCTGCTTTATGGCACTGTTTAACCTCTCCAACAATGAAGCTGGTGCAAGGCAGTCGGCGAATGGACACTGCTTTGCCCCCTGAATCAGGACTAGGACCCCGGTTGACCGCAAAAGCAATCGGCACCTGGCTTGGCATTGCTTCTGATCATCTTTCGGCCACCCTGTGCGTCCAGTATAACAATGGCGTATTTTGCTATTGAGTCGCTATCAAGATCTATTTCTTTTTCTTCCTCTGCTGTTGTGACTTTCTTTCGGGAAGGATGAGGAAAGATGATGCGCACTTAACGAATGTATCCATGCTCCATCGGATCTTTACGCATAGCAAGACGGTTTATGTGAGTGCCTGTCAATGGCGGCGTCCATTTCAACGGTCGCCATCTTTGGGGCGCTTTTTCGACCGTTGCGTAGGTCCATTGGATGTATGTTTTGGCTAGACCTAGCAGCTGGACTGGATATCCATACTCTGATTCGGCGACCCTTCGAGACATCTTATTCCACTAGCGACAGCCCAGTCTCAGAATTGGACAATCGTATGTGCTGGAAGGTACACGAAATCGTCGGGTCGAAACAAAACAAGCCAAGAGGGTTTCCAGGAAATGGGGCTGCCAACCAACGATTTCGATGGTCGAGGCGAGCCGTTGCTGCTGTGTGACTAATCTGGGCGTCTGAGGAAAGGCAGTCTCGAACTCCCGGGCCATTACTGTAGGACTGGTGCGAGATCCTAGCTTGAGACTCCCGCGATGTTCGCAAGGGGATGGTGACGGGAAAGGCCGGCATTGATCTACATTCCGAAGGATGATTACCGCGTTCCTATAATAACTACATGAAGAGACTACATTCCTGATTCACACTGCATGCGGTCCCTTACCTCCTAGCCTCGGCGAAAGGATCTGCGACATTCCAGGTTATGATCAGGACACCGGTTATTAGCAATGGTAAACCCTGCGCGGCGTTGCTAGCCCAAAGGTCCGCGATCCGTCACCATGTGGCAAATAAACTTGGTAAACAACAATTACATTGTAACCGAGCGCAGGCATGAAATTGAACTGTAGACTAGTATCTGCCTGCTTAGTAGTCACCAGCCAGCCTTATGATCAAGCCGCTGAGCGTGGCGTAACGGCACGTAACTTGCGATAATGCGTAGAATGATGCGTAGTTAGCTAGGATATCTATTTACCTGAATGGCAGAAAGGACTCTACGCGCCCCATGATTTCCGCGTCATATTGCAGGTAAGGCAAACAAATTGAATATCGAATTTGGAGTGACTAAATGCCCGTCAATAGGTGGGCATGTAGTAGAATGTAGTAGAGCCACATGAGTTATCTGCCCTTGTTCATCCGCATCTATTCCCTTATATACAAAGTGCTTCGCGGTACCATATGTTCCATATCCACTTATCCAACCAGGAGGCCAACTACCGGTGCCACTGCCCTCGCCCTTCCTTCTTGCCTCCACATTTCTTGCAATCCCCCCTTTACCAAAACGAACCCTCCACGAAAGGGATAGATGAGGCGAGCGGGACTAGCGCGCAGTTCAGCGTCTGTTCTTCGTCTGAAAAAACAACCTCTCTCTCCTTGTTCGCCATTTCCCTGTTGCTTCCTGATCTTAGTGCATATTTATACTATATCCTGCGTCGTGTCTTATATAGGTACGAATGATCGTGCGGACATACCGTTAGTCCACCTTGTTATCCGCACACCACATATACATAGGACCTCGGTCCCCAAAGAACATATGATCATACGGTATAGCGACCCGTCCTATCTAGGTAGTTACTCTGCATACCACATGCACCGCTGAAAGCAACGAAATTCGGCGAGCATAACAATAGCGCCAACATTGGTACATACTCGCCTCGCATATACTTCACCCACTTGTCCCCCATTGGCTGTATAGAAGGGCAGATACGACACCTTAGCCAACTTGCCTCAGACCCCATCGTCCCATACGTCCATATGTACGATTGAAAACCCTATTGCTATTTGACTCTTCGGCATAGGAAGCAGTTGGTGAGTACGTTCTATGTTCCTCGTTGGGAAAAGCTGGGGCATGTAGTTGTGGTTGCACCCTGACGCAAACTCCTCGAATGCATACCTACCAGATAGTCAAATCTTCGTTCCGTTTGGTTGACCAACTATGTAGGCCGACAACGCACTCACACCGCCCGATTTAGGCTTCGAATCCGCTCCAGCGTAGTCGCCATATCGTCATCAGAAGTTACATGTGGAAGCTAGCTGTAATGCTTCGAGGCTGACCGACCAATCGGCCACAGTACCTATCCTGTTTGCCTTTGGAGATTCGGTGGTCGATAATACAAGGTACATATTAAGAATCGCCTAAGTTCACACGGCCGATGTTTTTCAAATAGCGCCAGCCGATTCAAGAGAACTGGGAAAGACTCTACTTACAAGGTTGTCCAACGTCGTCTGCTCGACTCAACTTCGGAGGTTGAAGCCGAGATATCTTAAGAAAAGACCCAAGAGGTGACGTCCCGGCAACCGGCTCCGCCCTATCACCTGCATCTTAAGCTTCCAGTCCACAACCTTGGAAGGCTTTGGACCTTAAAACGCTCGGACGCTAAAAGTTAGTACGTTCCGGCGCTCTTACACCAAAGTCCGGAGATTGAGCCCTGCTGCATTCTCAACGCGGTACCGAGTCTTTGGGGTTCCCGTTTCCCCATCTTATTTGGCGTTAAAAGCGGCGACCAGCGCAGGCAACCCATATGTCACAGCCCCTTAAACTGCTTTCGTCCTCCGTGCTCTCAAGTTCCAAGATCGGTGACCGGGTATAAAAGTGTTCAGGTATTCTACGATACAATACCGATTGAGCAAACCTGGGCACCGTGAAACTGGACTTGGACGTCAGAGACGAAAGCCGGGAATCTCATCCTTCCCATCCTGGCCAACGTCAGATTCCGGATCCACCGCGGAAGCGACTCATCGGTATATGTTCCTCTATACACACCCACGTCCACTCTTTTAATATCGTTGTATGCCTTCTTTTACGACCTCCATAATACGTTCGCAGAGCAGGGCTCTCTAGACTACTGCTATAGAGAGCCGTAACGGGGTTGGATCTGCAAACAGCCAGCCGTGCCAGCCAGCCGTCTAGCTAGGCAACGAAACCGCCGGCCATCTTCAGATTGAAGGGTCAGGGTTGCAATACATTCAGCCCTTTGAGACAAGCCCCGACCGTCCCAAAGCCCACACCCACGCACCCCGCACACAGACCATCAAGGGCAGCTCTACCATACCTACCTAGCCTTACAGGTACATACGTACCCAGGTACGTACATACATGCATCCTACATACCTACATACTAGCCTACATTACCGAACTTTGAAGCATACTACGTACACAGCCGGCGGCCGGGACCACCCCTGACGCCAGAGCCCACGACGCACTTGTTTCTAAGTCTGGAGACTGGCTAATAACTAGACTACTTGGTAGCCTGCCCCAGCTGCGAGTTACTTCTGTGGCTATTCAGTGGAATTTCTAGTCGGATTACCCCTGTCTAAACACCTAGGTGAACTTTGGGGTCCTTTCTGCCGTGTGCAAGGTTCAACCGTCAATTCGCAGTTCGCATCCAACATAATAGACCGGATTGCCTCACCTCAAGTTGTCCCGCAACCTTTTCGCACGACATAACACAAGGGCTCAAAAGCAGGGCCGGGACTAGCACAGGACTCTTTCTCTTTCTCTGTCCTTTTCTTATCTGTGGATGTCGTCGGCCTTGGGTTTCCAGGACTGCAATAGAGGCGTATAATACTCGGTGCTGGTGCCCAAACGTCCTCGATCCCTTTTTTTCTATTTTAATATTGAATCCATCCAGATTCAGATACTTGTATACTTCTATGCACACAGTACGTATCTGAACCGAACCGAAATCCTGGATATCCGCGAAAATATCATCGCAGCCGAAGAACGTCTACCGCATCTCGTTCTTCTTCCGACCATACACAGGCCGCTGTCCGCCTTCCCATATACAAGAGTCCTTGCGCCATAGTCATAGTCCTGTGCATATACTGCATATCCACCAACGACGAACTTCAGCCCGCTCCTCGCCTCTTGCGTGCCTACTGCCTAACGAATCTGTCCAACTTCACCTTCGCGAGCGACTCGCCTTCTCCCCCCACCTCTCTTCACAACAAGTGGCACCCTCTCTCCTGCTATCGGATGTACATGACGGATGACGGCGCCCGAACTAGCATTACCCGATCCGACCGCCTACCGCCATCGCAACACTTCCGACACGCTGGGCTTATCTGCGTCACCGCTCGTTTGATATCGCTTTGATTACCCGATCACCATAAATATCCGAGTGAACGCTTAGACCGAACATACGAGCTTCGCGTAAGTCTACATAAATATTGCAGTTTGGTCTTGACGTCGCCCCGTTTGGCTTTATCGGGCTTCGCTCGCGAGGCTTCGATGCTCATCACTCCCCATCAGCCCGGCAACTATTGGCTAACACGGCGTCTTTGCGCCTCATCACAGCTCATTACATTACTATAAGCGGTTGACACATATCTTGTCGTATATAATTCAGTTTACTTACCGCCCCGTTTCTGTCGTCGCGCATATAGTTCCGCTCTTTCCGCGATACCGTCGACTGCCGGATTCATAACAACGATTCTATTGCTTGGTTTCTGGCAACAGTGCCGCTTCCCATTCCCTTCTTTTGGGGTGGCTAGCATCGAACTGCCAGCCTGATTTGCTGGAACCTGGTCAATCCTGAAGAGGGCTCCCGGTATGATCATGGCTGTAAGTGAACATCTATACATGTGAAAGTCGCAAACAGCCTGGTGCGGTGGTGGCCATGTTGGGCGAATATAACTGGCGTGGGATTTCCAAGTTGTCCCAGCGTTGTCTCCATTTTCCGGATAACGCCCGTGTCGAGGTCGAGGATGACCGTCCTCGCCTGAGCCTCTAATAGTCTTTTGGCACGTTTGGCTGATTTCTAGTTTATTTTAGAACCGTCCCGGTCCGTTTCAGAACTTCGGCAGGGCAGCGCCCTCTGCGGACAATGCTACGCAGCCTATTGGTTCGTCATTGGGTAATTCCCGATGGCCATCTAACGATATATGGGGCAGTAGGGCTTTTGGAGGCTCACGGGGTCCTAATAGAGAAGCAAGCAGTTCAAGAGGTTCGTTAGCAAGATCTACATACTGAAATATGATGATATGCGGTATCTGACAGAGGACATAGGATCCGAGGACATGTCGCCCACTGGACCTTCTGGCTCCGCCCAGCTCAACCCGTTGTCCGAGGCCGTACCCTGGGCTTCCCGAGGTCAAATATGGAATTCATCCGCGACCACATCCCACAGGCCGTCGGCCTCCGGAAGCGCCTCGCCCACACGAATTCGTGAGATGCAGGAGATGACGAACAACTCCCACGTATTCTCGGGGCGAGCATCCCTGGGACAGAATGGGACAACATTCCCGGGTAGACAGAGGCCAGCGGGAAACGTTGAAGCGACTACTTCCTCGAAATACCCAAGTTATGGTGAGGCGGTGGGTGATGTAACAGAAAATCCGGGCCTATACGGAGCTATCAGCGCCCCCTCTGGCATCTACAGACGCAATTCAAGTGACTCAACTTTTGCGAGCTTTGCCGCGACTAGACAGGACAGCGTTGCGTCGCGACAGCCCGAGACAGAACCCCGCCTCGCCTCAACACATTTTGGTGATAACTCCCATTATGCTGTCAACCAGAACACATCGAATCACACAACGTTTCATACTCAACGCCCTTCTGTCCCTAGTCACTCGATGTCGTTCCCGGCAGAAGGTGCCAACCGTTCTCACATGACGGCATTCGGCCCTGATGTTACCGACAAGGACTTTGACGATAGCTTCAATCGGGCACTTAACCTGGGAGATACCCCTGAGCCAGACATGAACGGATATACGACCAACAGGTTTCCTAATCCTGTGAGCCAACCGTTTCAGTACAACCCTGGCTCATCGTCGTGGCTACACGAACCAGCGAGCAGCTCAAGAGGATACGGCGTACAAGACACTTACGCAGATCCGATCCCGGCAACGCACTTGCCCCCAAAAAGGGGTTCCGTCGGTGGAGGGTCACCCGCAGGGCACGTATTTCGGCCGAGTCTCAATAGTCCAAGGGCCTTTGGCGGTACGCCAAATCAGCGCGCCGAGTCGTGGAATAAACCTAATCCACGCGATCTGAGGATCCCTCACGATATCGACCGGCAATCACAGTTCTTACCTCAACAAATACCACCCTACTACGCATCTCAGTTGTATAACGCAAACTTACCTCAATACACTAACCCTTACGAGCCATATCCCCCAAACCTGCAGTTGCGGTCCGGCGTGCCTCTTTATCCCTACGCTCCCCCCATTCAAGTTCCATTCCGACCCAGCAAGGACCAAGATCCCGGTAAGGGTATTCGTAGTATGGTCCTTGAGGACTTCCGTGGGAACAACAAGTCAAAGCGTTTTGAGCTGAAGGTACGTTCCATATGTCCCCATGTCCGGGGTGCCAGCGACTAAGTAGCGTTAGGACATTTTTGGCCACGTTGTCGAATTCAGTGGTGATCAACATGGCTCCCGATTCATACAAGAGAAGCTGCAAACCGCCAACAGCGACGAGAAAGAACAGGTCTTCCGGGAGGTTGAACCAAATGCAATCCAGCTGATGAAGGATGTATTTGGTAATTACGTCATTCAAAAGTTCTTCGAACACGGGAACCAAGTGCAAAAGAAGATTTTGGCGTCTATGATGAAGGGGAAAGTGGCCGAGCTGTCAACTCAGATGTACGCCTGCCGCGTGGTCCAGAAGGTAAAGTGACGACCGATAGCTGTGAACATTTTCGGCATAAGTGATGGGTAGCTGACTTAGGATACAGGCGTTGGAGCATGTGCTTGTCGAACAGCAGGCCGAAATAGTGGAGGAGTTGAAACAGAAGATCATGCAGGTAGTCAGGGACCAGAACGGGAACCATGTCGTACAGAAGATCATCGAGATGTTCCCCAACCATTGTATGACAGCCATTATGGATGCCTTCCGCGGCCACGTTGGACAACTCGCAAGTCATCCTTACGTCTGTCGCGTGATTCAACGGATGCTCGAGCACGGTACCGACGCGCAAAAACGAGAATTGATGGAAGAGATCCACGCCAGCGCCAGCCTCCTCGTCATAGATCAATTTGGTAACTATGTTGCGCAACATGTTATCGAATTTGGCGGTCTAGAAGACCGGTCAAAAATGATCCAATTGGTCATGGCCAAACTCGTCAGCTTTTCGAAACACAAGTTCGCGTCTAATGTTGTCGAGAAGTGCATTAAGTTCGGCACACCGGAGCAGCGGAAGGGGATGCACGCCCAACTTACTGCAGCCAGTGGCGATGGGGCGGGTGATCTTGAGCCCCTTATCAAGGACCCATTTGGCAACTACGTCGTTCGTATGTACTTGCATTCTAAAGGAGAGTATAAATGTCTCGGGCAGGGCTAACTATGTCACAGAGAGCATGTTGCATTTTCTTGAAGGGCCGGAACGGGAATCCTTCACCAGAGAGGTGACCACCCAGTGCGCCCAGCTAAGGAAATGGGGCGGCGGGGGCAGCGCGAAACAAATCGCGGCCATCGATCGGCTCCTTGCGCAGGCCACGCAAGCCCAGCTGGATAATGGCACAGGCACGAGGCCTACTGTGACTACTACGACGCCATCGTCGCCAGGACTGCAGAGCAATTTGACTTCCACTGCTCCAACCCCCCCACTCACCACCAGACAAAGTAGCCCTCAAAGTAGCGGCCCGCCGAGCACGGATGCCGGCCCCAACGAGGATCCCGTCGCTGACAAGGGGGGTTCTTCTTCACTTGACGGCCGACCCGATTCTGTTGTGCAGGTTAACGAGCAATAGACGCGGATTTGGTGCGGCAGTATCCGTTATTCTATACCGCATCATCACGTGGCGTATTGAGTCGCCTTGTCGGTACGATCTTGGTTTATTAGCCAGATCCGGCAATGTAATGGAGATTAATGGATGGATCGCTGTCGTTGGGGACGACTCGACTTTACGGTTCGTATGATCTGTTTTCCACGCGAAACTAGCGATTGGATTCTCAGGTGTCTTTCATCACCACTGTCTACTAAACATACTCACGACGGATTAAGGGGACAGAAAAGGGCGTCCTTCCTCGGTTTTTTCCACCGGTGCACAAATGGATACGGTTGGGTACAAGGGCTGGGCATGGGCGCATCAGGTCAGTGGCGAGATATACAGCGTTGCATTCACCATAGGGGAACGTACTAGGGGAACCGTCGATCTGCACAAAATAAACGGGGCAAGGTTAATAGGCACTGTGGGCAAGCGAAAGATAACATTTGTATCAATATCGGCTCAGCGGGATTGTTTCACCTGGGTCAAGTCGATTCGGCGCCGCGGCGATGATGTAGAAACGGACGGTTGGCCTAGAGTACGGCGTATGCTTAGACAGCGGTATCTTAGCGGCAGTATATTCAGTATCGAGCATTAAGATATTTGTGTTTACGACATGGCCCTCGCCCAGAGCTACCTCAGCTGATAAAACTAGATTGCGTGCTATAATGGTAGCTCCGCTCGCGCCCCATCTCGTTCATTGGTTAGGAGACGAAAATAGCCCGGATACTATCACCACCTATTTTGGTTACCTCCAATAGCCTCCTCCAAGCCTTGCCAACAATTATAACTAACAAGTACCTACGGGTACCTTACGTATGTGGCACTGGAGGCTTCGAATAGCCCCCGCGCTGCCGCTGGTTCCTTCGGCCCCCTTCCCGAATTTCCAGAGATGGTCGTCGTACTACATAAGGATCGTCGTTATTGCTAAAGATGGTAACTGGCCCCAGTAGGTAGCTAATCATAGCTCCTATCACTGTCACTATTTCTACTTAAGGCCCCCCCCGTACCTCATGTCCTAAACCATGTTACATCGCGGGCGTGCGCGACACGGCGCGGCCCCCTATTAGGAGTTGGAGTGACCGCTACCGGAATGAAATTAAGTAGATATCGGGGGAATCATCTAGTCAAATAGGTATCAGGGGAGCTGAACGCGAAATATATATATTACTCGGGCCTGGTTGCGGCGGACCCCGCTCCGGGCGTTATATATAGACGTATGTATGTATGTATCTAGGTTTGATCGGATCGGCCTTGCAGAAAGGAGATCCCGAAGCCATGGTGGAGGGTTTGCAGTAAGGGTGGCCCCGGACTGACCTAGCTGTTTGCTCCGTTGCAGCGGAGAGATACGGCAGATGGTCATTTCCGACCTGTCATACCCGAGAGACGATTGGCGGCGATTGGGTTTCCCTTTTCCCGGTCTCTTCCGCGCGACAGGCATGATAGCAGCATCTGGGGTCGAAGTTCAAACATCTCTTCTCAGGGTCTCTCGCTTCTCGATACTTACGAGTGGCTATTCCTCCACGACTGTTCCTTGCGGCTACTTCTCCTGGTTACCTCTTTTGGATAGCGCGTCCCCCCTCGATGAGATAAGTAGAGAATTACTGGTTCCCGCCGCGACGGGTCGCCTACTGGCGGAGGGCTGATTTAGGCGCTTAATTCATTGCTTAGCCAGGGACCGGAGGGAAGGGTTGATGATGAGTGCAATTGAATATCTAGGATAACTTTAACTAAGAAGACGACGAATTATGGGATTTACACCGTTCGTTCGCCTCTTGGGGGAGACAGACAGTCGGTGGTAGTTCATAGAGTTGCTCATGGACGCCAGCGAGGCGCTTCCATTACGGCGGATGGGGGAATCTCTTCGGGACTCGTAAATGAGCTTGTAGTACGAGGAGTCTTAATCTGGGGTTCTAGGAGCTCCCACTAATTTTAGTTGTCTTACATCGCAGTTACACGACGTTGTCGTCAGGGGGCCCGAAGAGTACAGAACCACTCCACCGCGGGCCCGTCGCCCCAATTACTCGTAACCCCGGCCCCAGTGCAGTTTTCATCACTGGAATCGTATGGCCAGGCGCATCTCTGTTCAAGGTCATCAAGTCGTCAGGCCACTTCGTCAAGAGACCCCTTTTCGTGACCAACCGTTCCCGTGCAATTTTGGCATCTATGTACCCCGAAATCGAAGTGCTGTCGCTCGCTCTCGGTGACCCAATCTTCTGGTTAAATTAAAATGCGGCGGCCCCTCAAAAAAGCACAGCTTTGTGCTTCGTAATTCCAATGCTGTCATACACATGAGTAAGAGCGAGCAAGCATCATGGTCCCCCGGGCCGCGCACATGCCGCCATGGTCTGCGCATCCGATTCCAACATATTTCTATCTGCCTGCCATTAAACCGCAAGGCTAGTCACACACTTGGCATTCAGCATTATTTGGAGGAGCCCGTATTCGTGGGATTGAAGAACACGACCTGCACCGTGATATCGTCCCTGATATCCCTAGAGTTCGGGTACCGAAACGTGAGCGCGCCCCTCACCATCTCCTCGTGGGCGCCGCCGAGCCCGTTCCTCATCAGGTGCACAGCCGCGTTCGCGTCCTGGACGGTGGCCCGGCTCTCCTCGTATTTGCAATCCTGCTCCCAGCCGAGGATCGTGGGGCCGAAGTCCGAGGAGGATGCGGGTCTGACCGGCGCCGCCCGCGGTCCCGCGGCTGCCTGCCAGTCGATCCAGCGGCCCACGAGGTCGACCGCCTCGGCGCTCGTCATGGTGTCCCATAGGCCGTCCGTGGCCAGGATTAGGAACGAGGGCTGCGCGTCCGGGATCCGCACCGTGTTCACCGCGGGCTCGGCCGTAAGGTAGGGTCCGTCCTTGTAGTCCTTGTAGCGGACGCTCGGCGGCAGTCTCAGCCCGTTGTAGTAGTGGCGCAGGGTCCGCTTGAGCTCCGACGGCCATTTCCACATGCCGTCGCCGAACGTGCGTGACGGTTGCACTACAATATCCGGAGTCAGTAAATGCCCTCTCTGGTCAATTGGGTGAATAGTCGGCTGTCGTGAGATATGTTTCGGGAGCTATCGACGCTTGAAAATCCACATTTGAAATTTGTGCCCTCGAACTAAAGAAGATGAGAGAAGAAATAACTCCAGAAATTGCTTACTACCCCAAACCCGGCCCCCCTTGACGATATTCGGCTCGTCCGGGAACAGTGCCTGAATCCGGGCGGCCTCGTCCGGGTTCGCGCCCGTCTGGTCGACTGTCAGCTCCGTGGTGTCCCACGAGCCATCGGCCGATCTGCGGCCCAGGACCGCGCGGCAGTCACCCGTCGACGCCACTGTCAGCTTTCTACTCCGTGGGTCAAATAGGGCTAACAGGGCACAGGCACCGGCGTAGGCCGCTTCCAGCCGTCTCGCCTTCTCGGGGAATGGTAGGTCGCTCTCGATTGTTGCCGCCGCGGACTGGACCAGAAGATCGTCAAGCGTAGTGAATGCCGATTTGAGGGCCGCGTGGACAGCGTCTTCGGACACCACGCCCTTTCCGTCGTGCTTGATATCACCGAGGGCCCGCCGCACGAACGGCATAAGCTGCTTGGTGAGCAGGTTCGATAGCTGCCAGCCGCAGTGTCCGTCAAACACGGCCCAGGTCATCCAATCCCCGTCGCCGAACGGGCTGGTGAAAGTTCCGTGCAGATACGCATCTTCACATGGACTGTTTGAAGCGAGTTGTGCGCCGTCGTACCTGCTGATGGCGGCGAACTTAGTTTCCGGGTAGGTCCAAGCTCCCTCGTTCAGCTGTTGCGTGACTTCGTCCGAGGTAGGAGGCGGGTCGTAGGCGATCTGATCAGCCAGGCCGAGCTTGTTCAGATCTGGGATCGTCTTGCCCCCTTCAAGATTAGGGTGATCGCGTGACCGGGGATTCGGGGCCTCGTCCCCCTTCCTGTTCTGATAGAGACCGATGGCAAACCCGGTAACCCCTGCCGCGAAAGGGACTACTGTCTTGGAAGACCATCGTCCCTTCTCTGCCTGGTTGCTGTAAAGGCGAGCATGTCGGGGTGAGTGGTGGCAGTAGACGCGCGTCACGTTGGCGGGACGCGATTTGTACTTGAGGAGTCGTCGGGACAACATTCTTGGGCGTCCTTTAGATTGAGCGTCACCAGACCATCAGGATCAAAGAATTAGCTGTGAAGATCTTAGAACCCTGCGTTTGACTTTGCTCGTTTGTGTTGCGTTTATGTGTGTCCGTTGGCTTAGGGAATCGAGGGGACCCTGTCAACAGGACCCAAGGCTTGCACAAATCAACGATTGAAAGTAGGGGGCTTCGTGGCGTAAGTGAGGGGTGCCCGATGTAAGTCCCTGCATAAGTGAACTGGGTTGTGTCGTGCCTATTAACAACCCCCTTCAACTTTCGAGAGAAATAGTAACTTAGCTGGCGACGAAGGGGGCATGCAACATTGAAGCGCAATACCGTTTCTTATCATCCATGCTTACTTAATCATGCATTCAAATACCTATTCAAGAGGTCCATTGAGAGGCCACCCGCAGTTAGTAAAAGACCTCGACGAATAGACAGCTTATATGAGTGAAACCATATTGAGAAAGAGTCCATAGGCAGCTGTTAACACGACCATACGAGAAGTTGCTCACGTTTTGGTACAGTATCATATTCGTACAATCGGGCAGTTGAGACTCCTGCAGGAGCCCGTCGCCCTGTCTGAGTCGCAAAGCTCTCCCGCTCTCGACCATCGTGGGGTACGCGGAGCTAACTGTAACCCTTCCCCTCACTATGGCATCAGGCAAAAGTTTTAATACAATGTCAGGTACTAGTGGGCCGCGCTACTGTAGTAGCCACGGCACCGGGATTAGGGTGTAGCTTTTGGTTAGCTTTTAGATTGGTCAACCGCAGGTACATGCGAAAAATTGCGGCACCTTTGCAACCCCTAATCCAAGATAGTTTATTACTAGGAGGGTCTCCTAGCTAGAACACCTGACAGGGAGATAAAACTTACTCAAAACATCATAGGAAGGCATCTACATGCAGCATTTGCCAGGTACTGACCCATTCACTGACCCCAGTGTACCTCGGCTCGTCGGCCGTCTGTGCTTCTAGTACCCTGGGGCTCCGAACCAAGATGGAGTATCAATTAGTATTAAAGGGCACCCGACCCTGTATCTTTCATAAGAAACCTTCTAGGAGATTGTACAGTTGCCAGTGGGTGTCAGTCACGGACGCCGTAAAAGAAGTCATGGCGGAAGACGTGATCAAGGTCACCTACGCCGGGCGCATCGCCACCATCACCATCGATAATGGCAGGAAGCTCAACGCGCTCAACACGGAGCAGTACTACGCGCTCTCTAAGGCGATGCGCGAGGTGGCAGCGCGCGACAACATCTACATCACGGTGCTGACGGGAAAAGGGCGGTATTTCTCGGCGTAAGCTTTTTTCTCTCCGCCTTGGCCTCCACCGCGTTACACACCTTAGGAGGTTCTTAATGGTAGTCACCAGCGCTAACACCAGCAACTACTCCGAATCAGCGGCGCCGACGTCTCGCTCACCAACAGGAAGGACCGGGCGGACCCGGACGTGTACCGGGAGTGGCTGCACGGATTCGTCGCCAACGGCCTGAACCTGACGCAGGCGTGTAAGTAGTTTCCGGAGTTATTTTCTTCCCCTTTATTTCCTTATATGTAGTCTACAAGGGCATACGCATCCCATGAAGCAGCATTCTGGTGGGGTCGATGGCCCTTAAACAACACCCCCCGGTCTACGTCTCCTGACGGCGAAAGAGAGAAAAAAAGCAATCGCTGATCCCAGATGTACCTACAGTCTACACGCACCCCAAGGTGCTCGTGGCGGCGCTCAACGGTCCAGCGGTGGGGCTCTCGGCGGCGCTGACGGCGTTCGCCGACTTCGTGTACGCGACGCCCCACACGTTCCTGTTGACGCCCTTCTCGTCGCTAGGGCTCGTGGCCGAGGGCGGCGCGTCGCGCGCGCTCGTGCAGCGGCTCGGCGTCGCGAGGGCCAACGAGGCCCTTCTCATGAGCCGCCGCATCCCCTGCGAGGAGCTCGTCGCCGCGGGCTATGTCAACAAGGTGTTCGACGCCGGGAACCCGGAAGACAGCGACGCGTTCCTGCGCCTCGTCATGCGCGAGGTCGACGAGCGCCTCGGCGACCACCTCATCGGCGACAGCCTGGTCGGCATCAAGGCCCTGATCCGCCGGCCCGAGATCGAGGTGCTGGAGCGGCAGAACGTTGCCGAGGTGTTCGCCGGCCTGGATCGGTTCGTCAAGGGAGTGCCGCAGGAGGAGTTTAAGAAGATAGCCACGGGCAAGAAGAGACACAAGTTATGAGATTTTTAGAGCGCGGCTTCCTTTTTCCTCTCTCAATTAAGGATTCATCTCAGGAGCCGTTGTCCTGCCGCCATCTATCTGGGTATCATGTGAGGAGTCCAAAGAGCAGATTCGTCCTCTTCCAGTATTCTTGGGATGCATTCATTATCTTGTCCCTAGCGTCGCCTCCTAGACCCGTCATGTTATATATGTCTTCCGAGAGTTTCGAAAGAGCCTCGTCAGAGGTCGCCTTAGTCTCGAGGCAGTGCTGGAGGAGGTTCACATCATAAAGCCATTGAACGAGCAGATCATGACTTAGTTTAGCGTCCGCATTCGAATCTGTTTCTTCGTTGGTGTCAGGCGACTTGTCCTCTTTTTCTGCCGACGTCTCGCTTTTATCGGGGCTGTCGGTTCCCTTCTCAGCCTCTGACTCTCTGCCACTTCCGGATTCCTCAATTTCCTTGCGCCATACATCGACAAGGCGAGCGCTAAAGACTTGTTTGAGCGTCCGCACGGCGGCGGGAGTCCAAAGATCCAAGCCGGAATCTCCCATGGCCGTAACGAGGTTGCGTAACAGTGTAAATGTGCCCGGCGACGGGTGTGTAGGCAAAGCCGGGTTGCCCTCCCACAATCCCCGTCCGAAAACTCGTCTCCTCGTGAGCACGGAGAGGGTGAAGTCGTCGATTGGAGCGACGGACACGTGTTCCGCTAAACTTTGGTGAAGAGACGGCACTTCCCCGAGGCCAAAAGACCTATGGTCGTCCAGATTCGGTAGCTGGGCGCGAACGTCTCTTAAGATGCGCAGAATGTACATAGCTACGTGACCGCGATTGGCGCCATCTTTGCGGCTCTGCCACAAGGCAGCGATCTGCCCCTCGAGATCGCCGAATGCCGACTTTAGCTCGTGTTGGAGCCGCTCATGTAGCAGCTGGGGGTCATCCTTGCTCAGCAGCTTCTGTCGAGCCTCAATGACGTCCTCGTCTTCAATCTCATCCACGTCGTTGTCCCAGCGCTGGCTTTTGAGCTGTTCGACCAGGTCACCGACATCATCGATGATCTGATACCACGACTGGTAGCATGTGACCGCTCGAGATACCGCTTCGTTCCTGCCGTATAGGCGGGATATGACTTCGTGGGCGATTTGATTTGCCCCGCTGGATACATCCATAGCTAGCATCTCATCGTCCCAGAGACCATCATGCCGTTCGGTCGTGCCGGTTTGCCACGACTCGAGCGTCGCGGCAACCTCTGAACCTACAAGCCTAAGCTTGGCGACCTTCGCATCCAGGACACCCGTCAGACGGTTATGGATAGCTTTGCGGAGACCATCAAGCATGGTCGACGGGTCAAATCCTCTAGGTTTCCCGCCGTTCCTTATCCAGTACTGGAGGACACTTGTCCGGAGATCCACAATGGCTTTGAACTCGGACATGATTTCAAGAGTCTTGCCGAGGCCCGAAAGCAAGATATCACTGCCATTCCTTGCCCACGCCATGAGCATATCCCTCGCTTCAGCGCCCTCTAGGTCGTCATGGCGTATGAACGGGGTGAAGTACTGAATATCGTCTCCACACCACTTTTCGTACACATCTAGCCGGAGACCTTCCACTTCGCGCAGCGACTCATCCGCTAGTAGAGGCTTCTTCTTTATTGACGCTAGCGCCTCCGAGAGTCTATTGGGCACCAATGCCTGTACATCCAGTAAGGTCTGCGTATAGAGTTCAAGGCCATGCAGGACGCTGGATAGCCCTTTCTCCCTTTGGCTCTCATCACAATCGAACTCACGCACCACGGCTTCTTTCCTGACACTGAGAAAGTGCCGTAGAACATCTCTAGCTCCGGAGCTGGATGCCAGACTGTAGGCACAGAGTACCTTCACTATATCAGTTTGTTTCAGTGAGTCACCGGTCTTCTCCAGGATCTTCTCGATGGCCCTGAGCAGTCTCCTTCGTAAGCTCCCTAGATTCTTCTTTGCCGTGTCGACTTCGGGTTGTATGTCCTCGTTCGCGACGGTAGCGGAACTAAAGCTAGAAACCAGCAGACGGCTCAGAACAAGGGTCTTCGCAGCCAATAGTAACCGATCGCCTTTACCGTCGAGACCGCCTTTTAGAAGCCTGGCGACTGTGAGCCCGCAGACCTCGAGCAACTTCAACCTTGCAAGTTGCCCTGTCTGCGTATTGACGGCACTTCGTCCGCGGAAACCGCTCAGTCCCTTCACTTTCGAGCTGACTATCTCCCGGCCGCAAAGGCCTCCCATGTGGCCGAGGATATCTTGGACATCGCGCATATCCTGTCGCATCTGGACGATGGTATCGGCGGTGCCGAGGAGTTCCCGGTAGCTGTTGCCGACTTGGGTGCGCAGGCGCGCGGACTTCTCGTCGATCTGGACATGGAGGGCCTTGTGGATGGCTCGGACTTGAGGAAGAGTGTACGAGGTGAAGACTTGGCTCGGGTCTGTGAGCGTAGAGGTGTCGGGAGTGGCCATCGCGAAGAGGAGTTTCGGACCAACTTCAACCGGGCCGGTCAATCGGATTCCTATGGCGCGTTGAAAGCTAGGCGCTGACCGTTTTCGAATATCTCCGTTCCGTCTCGGTAATGTGTGGATATGAGGTAGAGGTAGCTAGCTATATGGATTACTGTATCTGTGTCGGTATCGGCTGCCGAGAGCTTTGGCCAGCTAACGCTAGAGGATAGAGGTCCATGGCATGTACGTGCATAAAATCGATCATGGCATGTGTGTACGTGCATAAATTAATCGTGGCACGTCCTTGCAGAAATTAGTACGCTGACTGGTAAGGGGCTAGGGTCCAGACGCATCTCAAGTGTAGATCTTTAGGCGTGGGGAACCCTTGTAACTTCACGGGTTGCCCGTTTTGAGGACGTTCTCGACTTCTCTTGGCAAACCTGAGAACTGATATGAATGACGAGGTCGAAACTTCGAAGAAACGTGCATAGATCGTCCCGTTTTGCTCAAAGTTTATTAGGCATCTCTTGTACCAATCCCTATCAGACGGTGTTGAACACAGAACCGTTTCCTTTATGCTACGCGTCCTTACGTACTTTTGCTACCCATGTATATTGCTTGCGCATACGAATCAGCAGACATGCTTTGAAAGGATGGTAGTCTAGAGTAGCGGATCCGCATAACCGGCATGTGGGTCTTCCAGCAGCTCCTTTGCCATTCGTCGGCTCCAGGGCTAAGCATTATATTGGTACATATTAAAAGGCCTGCTTCCCGTCGCACCGTCGTGAGCGGGCTCTCCGTTGGAATGTGACACCTCTTTTATACTAATGAGAGCTTCATGAAAAGACGGTTATTACCCGCCGAACCCGGTCGCTTAGCGTTCCCCTTGATATTGACATATGTATGTCGGCTGCGAGTCTTTCCATCCCCGTCTAGCTCAACAACCCCATCAACCTAGCCAGATTGCCCCGGATGATGTGTGCTGGGTTAAAAGGCTTGGCCCTCCCTATTAATATGAAATCCCATGCGCCCTACATTACGTAGGAGCTTACCCCCCTGACATTCTATTCGAATATCCTCACAACTAAACTTACTGTGCGTAGATTAACTAGTTGTCATGGCCGACGTGACACAAGCGCCCGAAGCTCAGCGCCAGCCTGCCAGCGCAACCACTGGTGAGGCATCCGCTTCCACTACAACATGGGGCGCCCCAGCCCCAGTCATCACGCCCAATGAACCTCAGGTGAGATGCTCGTTCGCTTCTCAGCTCCTCGGTCACGACGTCGATGGCGTATCCGGTTCGTTTTTGCTATCTTTTGAAATTTAACAGGGTTATCTCACTGTGTAGGAGTCTAATGAAGCATCCAACCATGACGATGAGGATGCCGAGGATCATGATGCCGACTCGGCCCTTGGATATGATACGTATATCGCCCTAAGCGCAATCTCAGTTGGCTCTCCGCGTCTGACGTCTGTGTAGCGCGAGCACGACAGCGTCCTTGTCGGCGAGTATCCTGGACTATCGTACCATTCACGGGCGAACGTATCACAGCGAAAGACACGGCACCGCTTACTGGGGTCCCAACGACGACCGCCAGAATGAAGCTCTGGACATCTATCACCACGTCATGGTTCTTCTGTTTGACGGAAAGGTACATGCAGCACCGCTTGACAAGAATATCCAGAAGGTCCTGGATGTCGGTACCGGCACGGGCATCTGGGCTATTGATTTTGCCGACGAGTACCCCGGAGCCGAGGTAATCGGAACGGACTTGTCACCCATCCAGCCGTATTGGATACCCCCTAACTGCAGGTTCGAGATCGATGATGCGGAGCGGCCTTGGACCTGGCCCGAGGGCACCTTTGACTTTATCCACATACGGCACCTATTAGGATCTATCAGCGACTGGCCCGGGCTCTTCAAGCAAGTCTTCGCCGCCTTGAAACCGGGCGGGTACGTCGAGAGTTTCGAGGCCGACGCGGCATTCGAGTCCGATGACGGCTCGCTGGCACCCGATAGCCCCTTGGTGAGATGGGCTAACATGAATCGCGAGGGAGGCAAAGTGTTGGGAAAGCCTTTCACCGTTTACTCGGATCAACTACAGGCGAAGGGCATGCAGGAAGCAGGCTTCACTGACATTACCGTGAAGAACTTCAAGGTAGGAATTTGAACCAGCATTTAGAATTGCATCCAGTCCCGGCCATGATTTAACCCTGCTATAGGTCCCTTCAGGTCCCTGGGCAGCAGATCCAAAGCTCCGCGAGATCGGTCAGTACCATCAGTGCGCCCTCGAGCAAGATTTGGAAGGTAAGTTCTAGCCTTTCCCACGGTCCAATATCATCCTAGTTATGAGACCCCGTTACCCTAATTCCAACTGATTTCTTCTCACATATTTAGGTACTATGTTGTTTATGTGGGATCTGGTGATTCAGAAACCGATTGACGAATTGCGACTGTTCGCCATGAGTGTTCGCAAGGAACTGCGAAAGCCAACGATTCACGCTTATATTCCCTATCGCCTTGTATATGCCCGGAAGCCCGAAACGTGAAGGCCCCATGTGCGGCGCACATGGTAGCCAGCCCCGATGAATATTTCCTGCCAAGGGAGGAGGGGGCGCGATGCTGCCACTTCCGCCGCCGTGCGCACCAGTGGCGGGCACCAGCTTATGAAATCCATTGACCCGAGTGACCCTCCGCTTCGTGGCAATCCGCCGCAATGAAGAAGATGATGGGCACCGCGTTTGCACCAATGACGGATCTGCGGCGCCGCATACAAAAGGCCGTCGCTAGGTACTGTCGATACCAGGTGTAGCGGTCTCAGTGGAATTTTTCCGCCACGGCAGGCGACGAAAGTACATATATCCCCATATAAACCACTAATGCGCTGACGGAGTTTGCACATTTCATGTTCTTTCATGCACCACCTGTCCACCGGCGAAAAATACCCGCAAAAATCCACAACGTCTGAGGGCCTGGTGGATCTTACGCAATCTACTCTAAGCGACGCTTGGTTTGCGTGGATTTATTGTCCTTAAGTCTGTTTACCGGTATATAAGTTATAATATAGGCATGTTCTAAAGCTGTAGTATCAGATAGCCATCGTTAGCAAGGGATAGGGCTAGAGTCAGACATCAGGATAGGGGTAGTTAGCTGAGCATGCTTGCCAGACTCCGAATCTTCTTCGTCTCCTGTCGTTCCGTCAAGCCCACTGGATATGCATATTTTGAAGGCTTGAAAATTATATCCAAGTACTCCCGCCCTGTGTAGGCTCTTGTATATCCAGGCAGTCTAGCAACCCGGTGTTCATCCAATGCCCTCGTATCACCGGGCTGGGTGTTTCCAGGGTAGGGCCTAACTGGACAGGCATCTTTTCAATTAAGCGCTTAGCCGAGTTTACACAACTTCGCTCTGCAGTTGGCGAGTTAAGGATACATCTTCTGCATCAGGGCGGATAAACGGCATTTCCAGACTCGCGGCATGGCAGTTCCCTCGCCGAGGGGTCCTGGGAAAGATGGCAGGCAGATCCTCCAGCTCACTCTGTATATCGGAGGCCAGTTTGGCCGGTGGGAAAAGTCATCGGTGGCCTTGCTACTCTCTTTACTTTACTTACAGGACCGGATAGTCGCTATAGCGCTTCACACGGGCAGTGTCTCCTGGGCGGCGGCGGCGATAAGGCAGTGCCTGCTCAGGGTATGCCGCATACTCTCCGTCAATTAATTAGCTTAATAATATAAAGCCGGTAACTCTTCTTGTATCAACTAGACAACTTGCGAGACTAAAGTTGCAATGGCCGATTCGAAGGTTGTCAGCTGCACTGATGCTTCGCACAGGGAGTGGCTCAGCTCGGTACAAGTGGCTGTGTTACTAAGTGGCTGGTGTGGGATCTGTGCGCACACATGCGCACCGCGTGGCTTGAGAAGCAGAGCAAAAAAGCCCTAGCCCTGCCAAGAAGTGCAGCAGCCATGTGTGGCTTATCTCGTCCCCTCCAACTCAATTTTCCCACATCGCGCTGTCGAATCGGGCACTTTCATATTTTGGCGAACACTTCAACAAAGCGCATCACAGCCGCCAACCAACCCGACAACATCTTCCCTTACGACTTTCCCGTCCTCCTAACAAAGCCATTACCGCAAAAATGGCTGGTGGTGTTTCCGTCCGTGACGTTGATGTAGGTGCCCCGACTTTCAGCAGACTCTTTTCTCGAAGCGCGCTGTGGTGGGGGCCAGAGTGAGGAATTTCTCGAAATCGCTGCATCACGGCGCACGATATTGGGTTCGAAGAATTGCGTGGAGCAGGCGCGAGGGGATCGAAAGGTCTCTGATGACGGAATCATGCTGACTGGTAGTCTTCGACCCGCAGGCGCAGAAGTTCATGTAAGCGAAACCGCCATCCGGGAATCTGCCCTCTAGAAGTAGACTAACGAACAAAAAAAGCAACGCCTATGCTAGCTTCTTGAAGCGCCAGGGCAAACTCGCGTAAGTCAACACGGTCCATACGTTATACGTGTCCTAGACTGCACCTTGCAGCCGAGATACTAAGGGCAAGCACTTAAAAGTATTCCGGGTTGGGTGGATACGGTCAAAACAGGAGCATCCCGAGAGCTGCCTCCCCAGAACATCGGTTAGTCAATGCTGGACCTCCCTTCATGTCGCCGGAGCGTGGCTAATTTCCTTAAAAGACTGGTTCTATGTTCGTGCCGCCGCCGTCGCTCGTCACGTCTACCTCCGCAAGACCGTCGGTGTTGGCCGCCTCAGGAAGGTTCACGGTACCGCTAAGAACCGGGGGACAAGACCGTCCCAACACGTCGCTGCCAGCGGATCCATCGAACGCAAAATTCTCCAATCACTCGAGAAGATCGGTGTCGTTGAGCAGGACGAGGAGAAGGGCGGCCGCCGCATCACCCAGAGCGGACAGCGAGACTTGGATCGTACGTCACATCTAGCGGGGCACCTTCCCTGAGGAATCACTTTCTGACCGATTACAGGTATCGCCCAGACCACTGCTGAGGCCGAGGAGGAGGAGGAGGAGGATGACGAGTAAATTTGATAACTCGTGGTCCGGTCAGGGTTTAGGGAAACATAGGGAACGGCGTTGAAAATGGCTACATAAAGTGTTTGATTTTGAGCTATGGAAACCGTGTTCTCCCTGATGCACATCATTGTCCTGGCTGCTTCCTGCCCTCCCCTCTTGCAATTCCCCATGACCCAGTGACGGATGATCCTACCAATACCCATAAACCAGACAGGGGAGTTTGTCGTTGTTATACTCCTTTTTCTGCCTTACCCAACGCTCGAAGAGGTCTCATACACAACCTGCTCTCTATCCGCTGGGAGGAATTACCAGTCGAGCTCGACCTACGCGGTTAGTTTTCAAATAATCCATCGGCGGTTCAATTATGTCGAAGAAGTTGAGATGGGTCCACCGAGATAACATGCTGATCTATTATAACCTGGCCTTATTAACCGATTTCGTACTCCTATGCGGCCCAAAAACTTATAAAGACTAAGGTTATGTAAACTTGTACAAGGAATAGTCTGAAGGGACCGGTGCCAGCAGGACGGACGGGCGGACACTTGTTGAACACAACAACGATAGATAGCTTCGCCAACCATGATCACTCTTCTCTGCAACTTCCCTACTAGTAGCTACAACATAGTTCGCTCATGCTAGCAAAGCCATGAGAGAAGGTTGGGCCAAAGGCCTGGATCCATGCATAAACGCTTCTACTCTGCTTGAGTATAGTTTTCTTCTGGTCAAGCAACTTCTGACCAAGCAACTGGATTCTCACCCTCTTCAACAATCTCTTCATCCTTCCTACTCCGAACGGGACTGCTTCCTTCGCGTTTATCTCCCCCAGCCTTCTTTCTCACATCGTCGTTGTTCGGAGTCTTCCTAACTTGGCCAGCCACTCATCGATATTATCTTCAGTTACGTCCAATGTGGATTTACCCGTACTCTTCAACTCACCTTAAATCACAACGCCGTCCTCAAACGTCCCATTTCACTATCACTTTTACAGTAACTACGATATCTGAAACATCCCCAAAACAACTTGATATCGCGGCTACCTACGAAGCTTGACATATACATACCTGATCACTTCAGCCCGTTCCCACTTCCTGGTTACTACATCAGCAGAAATCACGTACTTATCGCAGTTACGTTCCACATCATCGTCTTATAACCTTCGCCTATATGAAAATACCTTCGGCGTATTATGTTTCACAACTTGACAGCTAAGCAGGACTGTTTCGGATAAAAGTCAGTAAGTTACAAAACATAATACCCTGGGTATGACAGTGTAATCGGACTGTATCAAGCACTTGGAGATGATCCGTCACTATTCGGGAATGCGAGTATCCAGTTTATCTAACACGTTTCACGTGCAACTCAGACGCCTCTCTACGTATTCGCATTCTACATATACTCAGCATGGCTCCAAACCCTTCTAACAATCCCATATACACTCTCGGGGTCGAGCCCATCCATCGTGCCTGCCTTGATGGGAACTTCGAGGAGGTAATGAGGATCGTGGAGATGAATCAAGACATCGACCTTGCACTACGGCCCGCTCCACAACCCAGAGATGAGCCAACATGGCCCAGCGGGGAAACGCCCTTAATGCTCGCGGCATTAATGGGACACATAAAGATTTTCGAATGTCTCCTCCGAAAAGGAGCCCGCCACGAAAAAAGGGACGAAGACGGATTCAACATCCAGTCGTATAGTAGTGAGAAAGCCTTCGCCATGGAGAAGAGATCTTTGTTCTTGAAGAACGGCATCGGCAAGGAACATACAAAAGCGGTCCACGCCCGTCAAGCTATTACGGATCTTCTCGATAATCCTGCGCGCTTGCAGGTCATGATATCCGGTGTTAGGGACTCTGGATATCCTAATGTCTTGCTCGGTAAGCAAGGATCGAAGAGTAAGTTTCAAATCCAAATGCATTACAGGCAACTATCTACACAATACCCACCGCCAGAGGTCCTCTACGTGGTCCCGCCCTCCTCCTTTAACAGCCTTTTCCCCCCTCCCCCACATTCTCACCACAACTACTAAGCGTGATCAAACGTAGTCAAGCTATTTGCCTGCGTCGGCGAGTTCGATACCGGCGAAGTCCTCGGTATGGAAAAGACTATAGGCGGCGTCATGGTCGGCGGCAGCCATAGCGTGCTGAAATTCGCTGTTAGCGGGTTCAAGAGCCGTAGTGTCCAGCACGACCCCCGAGTCCTCGACAGGGAGTTTTGGAATAAAATCGCCTTAACCAAAGTAGCCCGGATTATCGGGATTAGATTCCACGGTAACCTGCACGATAACGGAGCCAAGCGGCCGTTGCCGTACCATGTCGGTCGGGTTCAGGCTGGACACGTGGAAGTTCAGCTTTCCACTTACTACGTTATCGAGATGGGTAACCGCAATGCCCAGAGGACGCCTGGAGGCGAGGCGTGGTCGACGATGCGTAAGCTGCGCGCCCTACGGTCGGCGTACTTAGGGGAGGAGCGCCACGCGGTTATTTTTATCAACTCCCAGCCGTGTGCATCTTGTCGTAAATACGTGCAGGTGCTCTCCGAATACACAGGCATTACATTCGTCATCCATGGCGACGCCGGAATGGGCCCGACGATTCGCTCCAAGACGGGTAGGGGTCGGATGGCGGTTGACGAAGTCATGCAGACGTTCGTCGACTTGGACGCCCAGCCCGATCCGTCTGAAGAGGAGGATGGGGCGGCCTGGGACTCCGACGACTCTGATGGCACCATGGGCTTCATGCCCCCACCCCCGTGCCTGGATGCTGAACAGGAAAACTTCTCCCACTATACCCAGGTAGCCTTCGGGTCACCGATAGAACAGCAGCGTCAGCCACCTTTGGCGCAAAGCTCTTTCCGGGGACGGCTGCAACAGTTTACCTACGTACCAAAAACTGCCCCTACTAGGCAGCAGCGCGAGCCCCGACCGCCGCGGACCTACGAGGAGCGCACACGCTACCGCAACCCCTGGCCGGCGCCCATATGGTACCCACCAGAATATCTCACATCGTCGTCTTCTTCGGAGCGACCGCTACCGCAACGACCGCAAGCGCGACAGCGACCTATCTCACCGGTACCGCGTTACACCGGCCTCCGCGGCGGCGCGAGGGATATCGCCAGAACAGAGCGCCATCGTGCAGAACCCGACCGGGACTGGGACCAGGAGCCCGCGGCCAGGCGAACCAGAGGCGAAGAGATCCCGACCTGGGCGCACGCTGCTTATCGGTACGCGGGGCTTAGGCCATGAGGCGGTGGAGCACAGGCGCACTTGATCGCCACAATCATCCCGGGCTTGATTCTACAAAACGCCTCTTGCAGTTGGCTGGTCATAAAACATTCCATCCCACCTAATATCGATCCACATCCCTTCTCCGGCGGTGGTTCCGGAAAAAGAAGAAACGCAGAAACGATGAGGCATAACCACATGACAACATCAGGGTCAAGGACAAAAGCTATAGCAGGGGTCCGCGAGTTTCCTATCGTCTTTCAGGGACTGCACTATTTCGGCAGCTATCAAGATTGGCGTTGCGCTGAGGGCTACGATCAGGACAGATAGTCAGGGTTAATTGACATTAACAGATAAGGGGTACGATTAGCTTGGCGAATCAATAAAACCACGTGGTTCTACGGACCATGAAATAAAACGGTGATATCAGTTTGTTCGGGTCTGACAATAACGCCCGAAAACAATTAAACGAACATTACCACGGTCTCATAACCCCACGGTGGCTGGTTGTCAAGTATTATGGATTTTATCTGTTCTTTCTGATAAACAGTTAAAGCTAATCCAGCATCGGATCGCATACAAGCCGTTGGGTCACAATTACGTGCTCCCATGGATAATAAATAATACAATAATCGTCATCGTAGGTAGAGATGGATTGAAGTCTGTTCGGGGGTATCAGGCGGCAAACGATGCATATATATATTCGTCTCAGTATCCGAGGTTGCCACTAAGCCCACTTGGCAAGTAGGGCCATTACTCCAGCGCCAAGGGCCACACACCCGAGAGCAAGCAGCTGGACCTTGAGACCTGCTTTGCGCATCTGCGAGTTGAACATGAACTCGTGTGCGAGCAGCTCGACGAGACCGGTATAGATCAGGATACCAGCGCTGATGGCATCGAAGACGCCGTTCACGATGAGCGTCTTGGGGCTGCCGGGCTCTAGGCTTTCTCGGATGCCCAAGCCGATGGCGATGGCGACGGGCGTGGAGATAGCGTACAACGTGGCGAGCATGTACCGCATGTATTCCTTAGACTTGGGCCAAGGGACAGTCGCAAGTCGGGAGCCCAAACCCAATCCTTCGAAACTCTGGTGGAAGACTAGAACGATGTACAAAACCGTGAACTCGTCGCCCGAGACAGCTAGGGTGAGTCCAATAAAGATGGAATGGAAGACAACACCGAACTCGAGGATGAAGATAGCCATTATCTGCGCGGCAAAGGCCGAGTAGGAGTCGTTTTCAGTGTGTTCGCAGCGATGGCCCAGGTGATCATCGCCACCAGGCGGATAGCTAACGTCGTGGGGTAATACAGGAACAGAGGCGTTGCGATTATGGCTTTCAGCGTTTGCTCCCCCTGCTCTTTGGGTTTCGAGGTCTTGGCTCTGATTCCGGGTATCTGGTTGCAGAGTAGGCGTTGATGTCTGTGAGCCCTTATGGAGGCCATTTGGAGAGGAATCTGGCTTCTCCACCTCCTTATGTGAGTGACTGCCGAAAATGTCGAAATTGCTGACCACTAGCTCCATTGTAAACATGACGAAAATGGTCATCAGGCAGATGCCGGCCGCCCAGTCGTAGCTTGTAATGGCCCCCTCCGGAAGACAAGGTGAGGACAGGGCCTCATACGCTGGCGAAAGTAAATGCATAAACGCCGTGGCGATGATGACACCGGAGCCGAAGTATTTTGCTATGAAGAACGCAGGCCCTGCCCTTAACTTCGAATATCGGGCTAGGACGACGGGCAGCATGGCGCCAAGCAGGGAGCCGACAAGAATGACGAAGATGGCAGATATCCGCAGCCCCATTCGGCCATCGTACTCGTTACCGGCGTCACAGTCGACAGTGACGGTGAAGGTACCAACTTCTTCGGACCCCGCAGGGGCGTCTGCTTGTCGCATCCTAAGGATAGCGCCCATAGCTCCTGTGAGTGGCGACATATTCGACGTGTATATAGCTGGAACGTGTGAACTGGGTGATTTGCAGCACAAATTGGAAAACTGCGATAGCTCCAGTTATATCTTCAGAGACTTCAAGCTTTGCTACGACGAAAATTACGATGTTCTTTTAACTGTAGATCTGTTAGTGAATGTGTAGGCCTTTTATATCAAGAGGAATGGGGGCAAATTGTCGGTGTTGGTAGGAAATAAACCTAGATCTATCTCCGTTAAATCACTACTGGTGAAAAGGAAATTTTAGCCTCGACATTTTATGTCGAACAAGAACTTTGATGGACATAAATATTACCTAAAGGAGATTGTTCGGCGTAATAGAATAACTAGGAGGTAACGCGATACCGAAAGAAAGGGGGACAGCCTGCCTTACCTTTGCACAAGATGATCTGGAGCGATGTATGGAAGCCCTTCCCTTCCCTTGTGTGGTATATGTTGTTCAATAGGATCGAGCAAAGTACCTTTTCAATTAAGTGAGTTGTAAAGGAGTCTGGTCTGAGAAATTCCGTAAACTTTGCCGGCGTTTGTGGTTCGACTGTTATGTCCGATAGGCGCCCCGAATCACGATGCCCAGAAAGCTTACTTGGAACAAGCACTCGGATCCCGGAAAGCCTGCTTGGGTCAAGCGCTCTCGGCGACTTTGTTTTTAGCAAGACAAAAATGATTGACCACTAAATCTCTTACGGCGGTTAACTCTTTGGGGTTATAAGATGGAGGGTTAGGTGTAGAACCCCTGACGGTAGTGCCTAAAAGAAGGAGGAAAAGGAAAGAAACAGGAATAAGTGGCTATTTTGAATCCATCTTAGGTGTAAGCCGGTCTTCGGCGTGTCGTAGCCGAATAGGAAAAGCATAAATTAAATCATAGAGCGTAAAGAGAAAAGAGCAAGGCCAAGTCCCGGTGGTAGGCATGCGTAAGTTGGGAACCTTGACGGTCAGAAAAGATTCTATTTACACGCTAGGCACAACATAACATATTATCCACTCTGCCGCTAGGAATGATGAAATTGCCAAGAAACTTCGAGGGGGTCAACCTCCTTGGCTTCCAGTCCCATGGAACGTAAAGCTTCGGCAGATGGTTTAAACCGGGTATTCGGTTCATACAAATACATAAATGTGTATTTGATTTACCGCAGCATCTCGGCTGAGCCTCTTGTCTCGCCTGTTCCACCACAGCCCTCGTCTACATCCAGTCAACTTCGACCCAAATACCGGCTAAGTGCTGATCAAAAAGCATATTGTTCGCCTAGCACAATTCCACTGCTTAATATGGAGTAAAGATCATCGTATTCCAGTTACACAGTCGTCGAATGTGGAATGCAAACACGCATCTACATACAGGGACGAAAAGCTAGATGGGGTTAGGTCGGTACTTACATGTAGGTCCATATCGCGCCTTAGCGACTGCATGTGCACAAACGCCCCGTCCTTGATTTGTCCAGAAACTCCACTAGTTGAGCCGCAACTAGTATTTCCGGTAGCACTAGTGGGTGTGCCTGTCCATCAAAGTCCTCATATCCCGCTGTGGCGTTCTTAACGACTCCATAGTGGCTGCTAAGATAAGGCTGGCGGGGTTACCGGTGTAGTGTCACATACTCCGTATGCGGAAATCAAACCCACTTACGAAAACCTCTAGCAATTATCAGAACCGCGACCCTTGAGGGGGATGGTCTGCTGTTCCACCTGTATTCCACGAATATTGTTTGCATTCGTGTCTAGTCGCAGCCAAGCTTCTGCCAGTCGCATCATCTGATTTTGTTCAATTCTGTAAGACCGGCGAAAGATGACGGGTTATGAGGCCACCCCATGTAGTGCACACCCACTGCACTGGTTTCGCAGGTATATGATTGTGCCACTTAGCCACGTGGACTTCCAGGTTGTTGGTCGCCTCGTCCGACATTCATATTTCTTCTGAGTTACTTGAACTTGAGTTGTGTGACATTGATCGGTAGATCCTATTCCTACGCCTAGGCAGGTGGAGGCCAAATGTCATACAAATGCCTTCATCGGCGTTTAGCGGTCTTCGGGCCTTCAGATGACCTATATCATATGCCCTATGCCGTCTTGAGGCTATATGCCTCTGGTACACCCCGTCAGATCCGTACGGGTCTCGCTACATTCTGTTCTCCGCCGCAAAATGCGAATAGAGTACTACATGATGGCGGCAAGCACAATCAGGTGTTTCGGAACGCACCCAGCAATCTCCAGATAACAGCCAGGTGCTCGATTCGACGCCTGTTTGTTTGCTTTGGAAAGCATCTGGCTGGACGATAGCGTTGCATCGTTCGCCAAGGAGTGACACGGGCAAATATCCTTGTCCTTGCGAGAAGCAAAGTATGCAGCTTTGGGGCTGTATGGCTGTTGCAGGTACCTCGGACGCCTTTCGCTGCAGGGACAGCCGCATCTCGACCCCCACTTTCGCGTATGGAACGGGATGCGGCGTTTACCGAAAAGGGAAGCGTTCTTAGGGCGCGCACCGCCATCATGACGAAAACTGTACCTCTAACCCTAGAGTACGGAAGGGCGAATCGAGCCGCTGGAGATCGATTCCGCTCCCGAGGCTGAAGAGTAGCGACTTAGCTCTGCCCTCCCACAATAGCCCGAGTCGCAAATGCTGGTCTAGGCGTGCCTTTAACACTCCCGAATACTGATCCTCGTCCTTGTCTTCTGGGTCGTCCAGCCTCCATTCCATCTTGGCCTGGAAGCTCCTTTCCTTCTTGACCGGTTCGAGCGACATTTCTTTCGTGGTTGGCTCGGGCGACATTTCGTTATTGATCGGCTCAGGGGCCACTTCCTTCTCGATGGGTTTGTAGACGACCGTGGAACCTGCAATGCCATCATGGCTATCGGGTTCCGGCATCGGGTGGTCTAACCTCCATTCCATCTTGGCTTGGAAGCTCCTTTCTGGTTTGCGCGGTAATGCTGTCGTAAGCTCCTCCTCCTCGACGCTGACTGCAGAGGCCCCCTTCTTTCTCCAGAGCTCCATTCCAACTGCCCAATCGCTTTCATAACTGTAAACATTAAAGCTTAACTTTGTTGCGAGTGAGCAGTAACTACCAGCCATGACGGCATAAGTCCAACTGATGCTGCCCATGAGCGGGTTGATCGTCATGGTAGCCGTGAGTGGCGTCCCCTTGTGCGGGGGTATTGTGGCAAATCGGATACCTAGACTCATCCCGCCGGACTTGTTCAAAGTACCATAGTATAATTCTGCACCCGTGCTGAACCGTCCATGGATGCGGTCTCGATCGCTGTTGGTAGCCAAGTTGCCTTCATCCTGCAGCTTTTTCTCCTTTGACGTCCCTAGTTCTGCGACGTCGCCCCCGAAATTATATAAGCCACGTACACCTAGTAACCCCCCATCCGAGGATGCGAGGCCTTCGATTCCATATCGGCCCACGTCGTATTGAACCATGCTTAGCACCGTGCCTCCATTGCGCAGTGTCTGATTCGATACGGCGCTCACTTGCCACTGCAACGCCGGCGAAACTCTCCTGACGACAAGCGCCTCGAGCATCGACATGGGAAGGTACAGGCGCCCGTACGCCAGCGTCTCGTTCTTGGCCCTAGCCCCGCCATCCCACCCATGGCGTATGTAGGTGGTCCTCGTGAGGTCGGAGAGCGGGCGATAGCTCTTCAACAGGTCGGGGAGCGGTATGCGGTCGCTCTGCGCGATGGCCCGGTTCAGCGGCACGCTCGAGTACAGGTAGGAGATGGAGCCGTCGACCACGCCCACCGTGCCGAGCTGGTACGAGGTAGCGAACTGCGGCGTCGCCAGCGACGACAGCGTCAGACGCAGGCCCCGGGGCGTCGGGAAGCTGAGCAGCGCGTCCGACGTCGCATTCAGCGACGAGTACGAGTTGTCGCGGTTCCAACCCGTGCCGGCGTAGAAGGCCGACTGGATGTAGTCCATGAACTCGCGCATATTCGGGCTATTTGGGGCGACGGGTCGTATTCCGCGCGGTGCTTTGCCTTACCCGGACGGGCAAAGCTCGAGGCCGTGCTACTGATTGAGCATTTGAAGTTTTGCGGTCTGCAGGAAGGCAAAGACTCGTAAATTTGGGTCACAAGTTGGAGTGACGTGGTAACAGCTGTAAAATCCTTCGGGCGCTGAGCCTTACTATCGAAGTCTCGTTAGGTAGGTACTTCGCAGTAGCTTATTTGAATGCATAAATATGCGCCTACCGGGTCTGTTATGAGCCTCCACCCATTCGGCTCTCCAACTCGTTCCACTATAACTTAAGCTTCAGGGGACCGCTAAAAAAGCAGACACGACCTATTTAGAGATGTTTATTACATAATATACAAGTTGTCCCTGAGATCGAGGACGCGGAATTAGGAAGAGCGCACCGGCAGCTGACCACCGCCGTCGCATGCCGCCACAGTAAGAACAAGCCTACCGGTACGGCAACCTTAGTGGGAGTTGAAGCCTCAGGGGGAAATCGTTTCAACTATATATAGGGGGTAACAAAACAGACACGCGGATAGTTATGGGCATCCATGACACTGTAGGGCTACTCATTTGTTGTAAATACTTGATACTACTCGGCCACTAAGCTCGCACTCGAGGCAAGATCAACTGCCCAAGACGCTTACTACTGACGCGCTTCGCAAGACCGAGGCTGTCCTGAGATGTTGAAGGCCGGATTCACATCTTCTGGTATTCAGTTGGTTGTCGTGGGACCTAGAGGGTTAGAGACTATTATCGCGAGCCAGTCTAGCACAGCGGTCATCGTATAGTTTAGGGAGCCGTGCAAGGAGCAGGATCCAATACCAAATGATGATAGACTTCTCCGTCCGCGCGTTTGCGGGAGGATCAAATATCCACCAAGCGAGTCGCTGAGGTTATTGAATACGCGGGTACGGGTAGCAAGTGAAAAGATGGACTTGAGCCGCCATCCGCCTCAAAGATAGATCTCCTAAGGGTGTTGAAAGGTGTGGATGGAATCAAGTGGAAGAACGTGTAAATCACTTGGCAGAATATGTTCTGATCGGCGGTTTGTGCCAGGTCAGTACTTGGATATCTTAATCACTCAGCGTCGGCTCGTAGGAAGCTCCCCCCTGTGAACGAGCTACCGTCCAGGCATTACACATAGTTTCTTTTGCCTCTCTGCTTCAGAGTCTCGGAATCATAGGATAAAAACTATCCTATTAGCCCTGCTGGTATTGGATTCTGAGGGAAATCATGGGCTACTGAACTTGGTCACCGGGTCTACTGCACTCCGGGGGGGGGGGGGGGGGGGGGGGGGCGGCGGGGGGGGGGGGGGGGGGGGGGGGCGGCGGGGGGGGGGGGCGGGGGGGGCGGG
>QJOB01000121.1:45350-194562 GCA_004155035.1 Monosporascus sp. 5C6A
CACGCAGGCCCCCCCCCCCCCAAACACACACACACCCCCTTTTCTTCCGGCATTCCCTCCACTTCCGTTAATTAAAAAAATGAAACGTGGCGGTAAATTCAGTGGTATATAAGGGGAGGGCGAATTGCCTATTCACGGATGGACAACTATCCGACTCAGTCGGCTGGAAGTTTTTTTAAGGTTCACGGCTTTCCCTACATATAAAGGGACTTTACTAAAGGTCAGAATTATAGTACGTAGCTTAATATGCCGGCAGATCGGCCTCTCTAAGCACTCTGGTGTTATATGGCGAGGCATTTGGGCCGGGACCGAAGGATGCTGGAACCCATACCGGGCACTCACAACGAAGACTTCAATAATATCAAACGCCGAATGTTATATCGCAACTGACAATAGGTCTTCAGCGGACGTCACGTATTTTCTAATTGCCCAGAAAAAAGATTCCCAAGGAAAATTTCACCCATCTGTCACGATAGACAATGAATCTTTTCGGTCGAGGTGTTTCTAAATGCCATATCTATAAGCGTTTTGCCATTGTATAGCCTATAGCAAGATGATAGAACAGCATTAATCTGAGAATAACCTAGCGGGTGGTGAAAAGGAGATGTCAGAAGTACCCACACGGTAGTGTTGACGCAAAACTCAAGCCATACAATGATTCAGTAACGTTTATCAGGGCTCCCAGGGACTCATCCATCCTATTCTCCTTATTACGGTAACATTACTCAGTGATTTCAAAAGAGTATAATCAGATCCTTCACAGGTGAACTTCCCGCTCTTCTAGAGCCTAGGATGAGTTGCTGTTACTGGCATCCCTTGGTAGTCCACAGGATTCTCATAGCCCAAAATGCTTCAACAGTCAATATTACCTTTAGGTAGCTGCTACGAACGATCACTATCGAGGATCCTAAGATTGGACTAAAGATAGAATTGCCTGAAGCGTTAGGAAACATTTGTGTTGAAATCAATCATTCGGTTTGCCATCATCCTGGGACAACCTGGGAGTACAGTAACGTTAGCCTCCATTTACCTGAAATGACAGTCCACGATTCTGCTAGCCCTACAGCCGTGTACCCCTGACCACCCCAACAATAGGAATGAAGAACACGTTCCTCTTTCCCCCCATATGCAGTAACTTCTGTCAGACCTTGCGTACCTACAAAAGCGGCTGACTGGGCTTCGATCCTTTGGTGGAGTGAATCATCACCGAATATTGGATTGCCCCTGATGATCTTTTCTATTTGGGGATGACGTATGCCAAGCCGGAACAGGAAATATTAAGCATGTGATGGTGTCTGTGGAGCTATAAGCAACACCAACATTGTTGGCTTACACAATCATTGTGGTTTGTACAAACTTCAGTCTCAAGTGCCGCACGCGTAAAGCCCCGTGCAATGGTCTCTTTAACGTTACAGCGGCAGCTTCCACTTGATATTGGGCCGTCCGCTGTATATAAAACTTGGGTATCTCGGTTCGTAATCCTCTGATTTGAAGCTCCTACTTGCATGAGCACTTAGTCCGCGTCACTGGTACAAAGCCGAGGAAGATCCCAACCAGCTCATTACCACTTAGCAACAACCCTACCATTCCATCCATCCGCAGAACATGCATATCCCTCGGGCAGCCACGGCTGCGGCTGCTGCTGCTGCCACGACGCCTCGTTTCGTCGTCTACTACGACCAATGGCATCGAAGCTCAATTACCAAGGCCCAAACAGCTGGCATTACTCATGTGATCACTGCATTCGCGACCAGCACCTTGTTCAATTCCGACCCTCCTCAACCCTATCAGCCATTCGAAGGTGTTGCTAACCTCCGAGGGCTGTTTGACGAGGGTACCCAGGTCTGCATGGCAATTGGAGGCTGGAGCGACACTGGTGACTTCTCTGTTGCACAGAAGAACGAAACTTCGAGGAAGATCTTCGCAAGGGGCGTGGCTTCGACTATCAGAAATCTCGATTATGACTGTGTTGGTAAGGCGCCTTGAAAGCCTCCTATAACGGGTTATAAAACTGAACTTCGAATAGACGTGGACTGGGAGTACCCTGGAGGAAACGGAGCAGACTACAAGCAAAACCCGAACGAAGACAAAGTCGACGAGATTACCAACTTCGCCTTGCTCTTGCAAGAAATCAAGGCCGCAATTGGCGAGAAGGAGCTCTCCATTGCCGTGCCAGGTTTACAGAGGGACATGATCGCCTTCACTCCGCAGCAGGTGCCCCTTATTAACGATGCTGTTGATGTGGTCAACGTGAGTGCAGTCCTGACGCTGGAATCATCGCTATCAACTAATAGAAGCACGCCAGGTCATGACTTACGATCTGATGAACAGGTAAGAAAATTGCCAAGGTTGCTCTCTTCCCATAATCTAACTGAGTCTTTAGACGTGATAATACTACTACACACCACACATCAGTCAAGGCATCGCTGAACACCATCGACACATACCTCGCTCTTGGTTTTGACGCCTGCAAGATGAACCTTGGTTTTGCCTTTTATGCGAAGTTCTTCGAGACTCAGGGCCAATGCTCCCAGCCTACTGGTTGTCCCACAGCCCTTCTTGAAGATGCTAACGGAGGAGACACTGGCAAGTCCGGCGCCGTAACCTTCCTCGAAGCCCCGCCGGTGCTCGCGAGCGGGCAGGCAGACACAGCCGATGGCGGCCAATGGTACTGGGACCCTGACACTAGCAAATTCTGGACTTGGGACACTCCCAACTTCATTGCCCAGAAGTTCAAGGACATTGTCAAGGCCCGCGGCCTTGGAGGCGTTAGTAAGTTTTACCCGAGCTTAGGGTTGACTGGCTCAAGTTACTAATTTGATTTCTCGTAGTGGCTTGGAGTTTGGGTGAAGACTCCTCGGATTTCGCGTATATTAAGGCGCTTCAAGCTGGCATTGCCAGTCTCTAGATGCTCACTCTATGAGCGTGACGTACGGTTTAGATGCAAATTGCAATAGGAATTTTTTTTTTGGATGCTTCCAAAATGCGACGGCCGAAGTGTGTTGGGGAGGGCAACCCCTCGGGCAATCCCACCTTCTGCCGTTTCTGCGACATATCCTGAACTACCCGATTATGTGTACAACACCCCACCAGATGAGTGAATAGTTGAAACTTGTGTTGTGGTGTACATTAGCACGAACATGTCAATTAATCGTGTAACCGCCATCTACTACCAATGCGTGTCCTTGGATGAACGAGGCCTGTGATGAGCATAAGAAAAGTACAGCGTGGGCAACATCGTCGGGGCTTCCATCCTCTTCATCGGCGCGATGTCAATTGCGGGCTTCAACCTTTCCGTCGCCTCCTTTGAGCGTGTCGTCGTCGGTGTCTTTATGAAACCCGGACATTACGCAGTTTATTCGAATATCGCCACTGGAATAGTCAATGGCGCCGGAACGGGTCATATTGATGATGGCGACCTTGGAGGCGCAATAGAGGGGCAGCGACGCCAGCAGAGATCTTTTAGTGACTTGGACGAATTTAGTAGCGTTACTGTTGTTTCGAATCAAAGTGTCGGGGCCCCACTTAGCTGCTGAATCACACACCTTTTTTTGCAACGCAACTGCTAACTTTGGATATATCGGGCTTCAAAGCCATATATCTTAACAACTAAAAGGCTAGAAACGCGCATCCAGATATAGTTATGTAGCCCTCGGCGAGGGCTACATTTTGATACCGGGTGCACCTTTATAGCTGCTAAATTGGATAAGAAACAAGCCGTTAAATCAGATTTTTCCCTTTAGACTATATAGATTCTTGAATAACTTTACCAATATAACAGTTATAAAGGTGCATCCGGTATCAAAATGTAGCCCTCGCCGAGGGCTACATAACTATATCTGGATGCGCGTTCCTAGCCTTTTAGTTGTTAAGATATGGCTTTGAAGCCCGATATCTTCAAAATTGACAACTTGGAACGATTTCGAAAAATTTGTTGTACGTAATGGTAATTGGAAACGCTTTACCAAAAAAGCTTAGTGTAAAGTTGGCCTAGTAACAGCCCCCCGCTAAACTTTTTTTAGTAAAGCTCCGTCGTTAGCTTAAAATACGAACCCCTCACTAAGTTCTTTTTGGTAAAGCGTTTCCAATTACCATTACGTACAACAAACCTTTCGAAATCGTTCCAAGTTGTCAATTTTGAAAATATCGGGCTTCGAAGCCATATACCTTAACAACTAAAAGGCTGTTAACTTATAGCCATATATCATTATGTAGCCCTCGTCGAAAGCTACATAATGATACCGGATGCACCTTTATAACTGCTATATTGGTAAAGTTATTACAGAATTTATATGGTTCAAAGGGAAAAATCTGATTTAACGGCTTGTTTTTTATCCAATTTAACAGTTATAAAGGTACACCCGGTATCAAAATGTAGCCGTCGACGAGGGCTATATAATTGTATATAGCTGCTAATTGGGAGCCTTCTTGTTGCTAAGTATGTTGCTTAAAATGTATATTCGAAGTTGAACATTTGCGTTGAAAAAAAGGGGTGTGATTCGGTAGCTAAGTGGGGCCCCGACACTTTGATTCGAAACAACAGTAAGGCAGACACTCACCGGCGCCCGGACGACCCACTATGCCAAGCTGACTCGCTATGTTCACGACAGCGCCTCTCAAACCAGCGGTGCTCCGGCAAGGGCTATTGTCGCAGCATCTAAGCAATTGCCGGCCTGGATGAGAGCCATGTGCCCTTGTAGTTCGTTGTTGATCTTATTGAACGCCGACAAGCCCATTTAGGTCGAGCGGAGGTCATTGCCCAAGATCCCCGCGCAGTTCACTGCATAGTCGAGCCGGGAGAAGCTCTTGGAGATGTCTCGGGCCAGAGAATCCACAAATATCTCATCCGGTACGTCTCCGTCGCGGCTCATCACCTGCGCCTTGGGGCTGGTGTCGGGAATGGCGTCCCCCGTGTTGTCGAGAGCCTTCTTATTGATGTCGGTGATGGCGATCCGGGAGCAACCGGATCTGGCGAAGCCTTTGGCCACGGCCGCAGCAATTCCTACATCCCGGAGTAATCTTTGCCCCTATGCGAAGCTTTACCTACATAGGTATGCATATTTATTACATACCTGTCCCGCCGGCTCCCGTGATCAATGCGACACCCGGAAACCTGAATAAAGCAGCATGATCAGATGTTCCGTGGCTTCTTAGCTGAGCTACTTATCCTTACTAAGGATGAGGTTAAAGGACGATATCATGAACCCGGATAATGAAATTCTCGAAATCTATGGTGAATGTTCACCATGCCAGGATATCAGGGACATACCCTGAGCATCTAGGTTATGCCGATGTAGTAGTAATAGCCGACTCTATCCATTCCCATCCGTCACCAAAATGCAGATAAGCGTAGTGGAAATATAGCGATCGAGCGATTGTCATCGTGTGGAGATCATCTAGGCACGACACCATATTTTAGAGCTTATCATCTCAAGCATGAACCTCCAACTGTGTTCCTTGTCGGACGACATTTCCCGAAACTCTGTAGGATCTCTCTAAACCAGATAGTGCGCTCCAATTATGGAGACCCGAGCAAGCGGAACCATGCTCGCGCATGAAGACAGAGCACCCCCAGCAGTCGATCAGGCGTAGAAGACGCGGTGGAGCAATAGCTCATCATGAGCGTTCATGCCCCCATTGCGAGCGAAGTTTCAAGCGGGTAGAGCACCTCGAGAGATACGTCCGGACTCGTACGCTATCCTACCCTGATACACGCGGGCAGACTCACTGGCCAGGCTCCTGAATTCCTTATCTGGATCAGGCCCCGGCCCGACGGCTGTGACTTCCGGTCCAGATACGTAATCTCACAGTGGCGCAGACACGAAGGAGAAGCCATTCATATGCCATTGTGGAGCGGCATTTACGCGCCGTGAGCTTCTGACACGGCATCAGCGGATTACGCTCCATGAAGAGGAGCCCAGCGGTACACGTGATGGCTCGTACGATCGGAATCTGGTGAACTGCGTCGATCCCGAGGCAGATGCTGCCGTCGCTGCGGCTGCGTCACTTTCGGGGATGAGCATGAACCCTTGGTTTCGTCCCCCTCAACCTCAAAACCATGTCTATCAGACTACCGTTCACCATGTCGGGGAGTCGCAGAGCATGATTCATCCGACGTTCCAACAACCGCTCCTACCCGAAGAGATCTACGATCACAGTTGTATCCCTCTACCGCTCCTGAATTATATCAGTTGCTGACGACTAGCAGATCATGATATTACGGGCTTCGATCACTTCAGGGAATCCGCTAATTTTCTTGACGGAGTGGGCCTGCCGGCCGAATGGAGTCCATACCTCCACGGATCCGGACCACCGAATGATCTTGTGGGATCCCGACTTACAGGAATTCCGAGTGGATACCACGACCCCCCTGACCCGGCTCGGCCGGCCCGGTACCCCCTTCAGCTGCCAGTCGCCTTCGACCCCGGAAGAAAGCAGAATAGCAGAGGTACCGCGGAGCGTAGACAAGGAGCCTCATCCCTTCAGAGTGACCGAAGAGCAACGCGGTCGCTTAGCCATCCAGTTAAACACGTTTCGGGATGTAATCGACGCAGACTTCCAGTTGCCGTCTCGCCATGCCTTGACGAGGTATCTCACCTCGTACTTCATGGTTTCCACTTACACATTCCTTTCATTCACGCACAGACGCGGCGTCTAATGGACACTCCTCTAGAAGTTATCTTAGCTCTGGCCACAGTGGGTGCCCAGTACTCATTCGAACACCGGATTTCCGAGAGGCTCTTCCGAGCTGCGAAGACCATTCTCCTGAAACGGCTGGCACGTGAAACCGGGAAAATTGGTCCGAAGACTACTGCATTCCTCAGCTTACATGACCTATCTGATACCGTGAAGGCACGTAACGGAAGAGGAGATCCGGCAGATGGGACTGACCGGAACTGGGATTCATGGGAACCTAGTAAGAAGCCCGACATAGTACTCCCTAGCGAGTACAATCACCGGCCGGCCCCTGCCTCCTTCTTGTTCCAAAAAGGCCACGGTATTCATTAACCCCGTCTTGCTCTACTAGACAGCGACGACCGGATACTGCGCTGGGTGAGTTTCATCGTTGAGGAAGCCTGGGATGTCGTGGACTTTGACGAGGTGGAGCCGGTGGCGTCGATTCGTAGCGGCCCCTCGAGTCTCAGCGCTGCCGTGGTGAAGATCTGGGCGCATTTCTTCAAGAGCAACACTCAGTGCCGTTCACCAATACCATCGGATTAAGCTTAGAGAGGTGTCGAGAGATCCTCCTTAGGGGCACCGAATGTCTTGGTGGTCAAAGGGCGGGCTACAAGGCGTTACTACTGCAATTCCCAGCAACCCTTAACTAGTTAGCTTGCAAAAGCCGAGGCATGTCGTTTCACTGATCACTATTTTGCTTATGGACGAGAATTTGACCTTCAGGCCTGTTCTCCGATCAAGCACATGAACTTGGTATCCAGTACCTACCTACATATGTATGTACTTATATAGTTTTCGCCTAACGTGTTTTACTTGCTACTGCCGGGGTAGCTAGCTACATCCTTGCACAGCAAACGCTATTCGCCGGTATTCAGAGAAGTGATGGATCTTGTTAGGCACTTTCTGGGCATGTGTACGGGGGCTGATTACATAGGTGTCTGCATAGGATGAAGGAGGTGATGTACGCCCCACCAAGACCGTCCAACTTTACCTACATAGTACCTACTCCGGTAGTTAAAACCTAAATTCCATGGCACAAAAGGCTTTCCACTCTCGGTGCCACCTTTCTCTCTCCCTCTCTCTCTTACTTTTCCAAGCATTGGGAATGTCGGCTCTTCCTTACCCGAGTTTTACCATCAGTGATTTGACGGGAAACCCATTTTTGTTGGCTTTCGACCTTTTGATGCCCGTGATGAAAACCAGGCTCAGCAACAGCGCACCACTCAGCCGAAAACGTGGGCTCTTCGGTAGACTGAGGCAAAACAACTTCAATCACGGCAAAACTACATACCAATAGAGGTTGCATCCCCATCTAGTTGATTTGGCCCTTGTTAGACGACTTGCAACGTACGCTTTAGTTGGACCCAAGCTGTCCCGAGCAAAATTCCCATGTGGCTGCCACCGTTGACAAGTGACAATGAAGTGGCAAGTCCATTACAAGCTAGCAGTCCGTCCAGCAAATAACCAACTGTGTTTGCCCATAGTGTCACCGATCATACCATCATCACATCTGGGCGTCAAGTGGCAATCCTGCATCCTTCTCATTCCTCGTTCCGACTGCGTAAACAAAGTACCTCAGTTAATCAGAGAAACCATTCCCTCAATCCCCTTCTCCCAAAAGTTCGTTTGTGTTGCGTTGCTATCTTGGACTTAGAAAGGGATGTTAGTGAACGTGGAGGCTTGCCATGAACAGGGATCTTACTCGAAGCCTTTGATTTTCCAGGGATGCCTCGGGGAACATGGAGCAAACCAGGAACTATCCTCGTCTCCTCTCCATTGTCTCTTGGTACCTGTCCTATCCGATAGGCCGAAGAGAGATCTCACTTCCAAGCTTGACGGAAGACCTTGATGCTTGAAGATCCGGGGGAGTTCATGGTCGGTGGTTGGCAATGCCGGATTGATGCTACGGTACATTCGGACCAGGATGTAGGCAGTTGGCAGCTCCTCAGGTTCGACAAGACAGGATGTAAGGAGAATGGGTGCCCGTTGTCCTCAGACTTAAAGACTTTTGGGTTTGCGATTTTGCGCCGTATTCTGCCTGAGAAAGATATTATGAATTATTTGTACGACCAACAACACCAAAACAGCTTATCCTTGGTGTGCTGGCGCAGAGCCGTCTGAGTCGTGGCGCTCGCCTCCTCGGCGTGTAGAAGTCCTAGCGCAGAGTGTGTGTCAGGTGCTAAGGTTGGGGTACAGTGGGAACTTCTGGATTAGGGGCCTATGGCTATAATAGGGGGGTTCCTCCCAGATATTTAGGAAGGACATGCGTTAATGGTCACCTTTCGCACTTGGCTTAGCAACAGCTAGTTTCCTACCTTTCACTCTGTGTTACCATCTCCCTTGACCAGTGTGTGAGGTTGTCAGCTAAAGGTTGAGTGGGAACCTGTCTCGGTTGGGAACGATCATCATCCGGCTCTGAGCCCTTAGCATGTCGGCTCTCCCTAATTACTGAGTTTTGCCTCAGTGGCAGGAGGAAACCTACCTTAAGTAGTGCGTGTAGTCGCTCGAAAGGTGATCGGGGTAGATATAGAGAAGCGTCTGAATATACTGAGACTAACTATATAACTGAACGCCATTGTCGGATGCTCCCTCACTCCTTCGGTCCCGAAGAAGAATAAGCCGTAAAGGAATGCCACGGCACTCCTCCCATAAAGGTTTCTTTTTTTAATCCAGAAGTGAGGGAAGCATGTGAATAAATGGTATAACCCCTGCCAGGGCTAAAAGCAGGTTCACTCGGTACACCGAGTGCCCGTCCAAGGTGCCCATCCGCATGGTATACAATAAACTCATACATCAAGGCGGTCGGCGGAATAGATCGTGTTGCTTTCGACCCTGACCCGGCCCTCGAGCTAGTAGCACGTAGATCTGCGATACCTTGAAGACTACTTCCAAGAAATGCAGATGCTGAATCTTCCCCTGAAAGCTGCTGCAATGCCATAGGGTACCGAGGAAACCGCATTACAGCACGTAAGTCACATCATGTTTCCTATTCCGTCGCCCGCACGTACAATGACCAGGGGCATTCACATGCAGAGGAGAAAAGCAGAGAAATCAAGGACACTATAGTAACCAGTCAGACCAATCCTAGGGCCAGAGATGGTCTCAAAATTCAGCGGCGCTGGGCCTGTAACTGTGGACTGATATTATGACCGTCTTTTTGGAATTTCGGCACCGAAGGAAGAATAAGCGCATTCAAACTGTGTGTAGTCTGTTCTTTGCCTCAAAGCAAACACATCCAGTTCAACAACCATAATACCACGTGGTTTCGTCTCGCGTCAGTACCGAGTTACATAGTCTTGCATAAAAAAATGGAAAAAAAAGTTTATTCCGCACTCAACGTAGAAATAGTCTAATGGCACGAGATATTGATAAAGCAACGATGTTGCATTCTTATTATAATTGGACCGGGTGGTACATGTGTCAGCTTCCTCTTGCCCCTATTCCCTGCTCCTCGAGGATGCGATTTCTTCATAGACTCTCTTGACAGCCTACAGCTGCTGAAGCATGTTTCTCGGCTTCTAACCACCCGTCGAAATCTAACAGAAATATTTTTAAATACGGTTGTTATAATCCAAGAGTGAAATGCGATCTGATCCATTAATTACGCCACCTCTTCGTTCGTAAGTAGATAATGCTAGTTTCGGTAGCTCCGGGAGTGAATTGGACGAAGATCGAAAAGAAACGGGTTGAGAACATATGGATGTTGTTCGCCATTGTTAGATAAAAGGCTAGAATATATAACGTATTCGCGCCCAAGCCTGTACGTACTGCCGTAGAAACAGGACGCATGAAACATGTAACATAAACATAAAACGTAAACACGTAAAACAAGACACGCTAAGCGGCGCAAAGGGAACACTCCCCATCTTCATCTCTGTTCGAACGTTATCTTTGACGCAACCCCATGGAGACTTTTCCAGCCCTCGCAAGGATGCACCTGAGGGAGATAGCCTTGAGACCTCGTCCAAGCGCTCGCTTTGCCTTCATGAGCTTCCGGTCGAGCCGCGCTCCTAGAGCGCTGAAGACGCCATCCTGAACCTCCTCCAGGGGAGCCAGAATCTCTTCTTCACTTGGGATGTTCTCCTCAAGTTTGGCGGAGAGCGTAAGCTCGGCCGCTGGGACAACCTCACCTGGGCTAGCCTTCTCAGCGGCTGGAGCGTCCTTGACAGCAGCATCATCATCGAGGGTAAGCGCATCCTCGAAGGTGGCAGAGACCTCGCCCTCAGACTCCTCGTCCACCTCGGCCGTCTCTGCCTCGGTGTATGCCGGCGGCTCGGAAACTGGGGCCGGGCTGTAAGGGGGAGGAGCATGCGGAGTGTAAAGGGGTAGGAACTCCTCGCAATCCCCATCCTCGATCTGCCCGAACATCTCGGGGTCCGTATCGTCGGTGAAGGCATTTGATTCTTCGTCCGTCTCATAATCCTCGACTAGGTCGTTGTCTTCATCGTCAGACGACGCATGCTCTATATCTGCCAGGGGGCCTGCCAGGGGACAATCACGGGCGTTATCCCACAAACCAGCAGCCATCAGATCCACCTCTTCGGAGGTATAGAGCCGTCTCGTGCTCGGTAATTTGACATTGGTCGTGCCAGGGATGATCTCTCCAATGTTCGCATCCCACATATAGTGGACGTAGTCGTCGACATCTCGCCAGAGACCCTCATATATGATCTCATCGGCCTCCTTATCCGTGATCAAATATCGATACGCCGCGAAGGAGTATTGGATCATCAGCTTTCGCCGGTACTCGTCCGCCGATATCGACTGAGGCGGCTCGAAGGTGGTGGTTGCGTGGCTCGGAAGCATAACCATCACAGCAGTCATGATGAAGAATTTTGTGTATGTTATTCAGGAGCCGGATGGTGTTTTGTTTTGTGAGAGAGTGTGTGTCTGTGTGCGGTAGTCCTTGCTGTACGCGGAAACGGGGAAGTACCTTAGGGTTGAACGACAGTCAAATACCCTGACCCGCCAGCTTTACGGTAAGAGTAGCTTGAAAACATCTTCTATTGCTCATCGCATAACAAGGGTCCCTGTTGTGCAGATTTGCTTGATCTATACTCGTACAATGGCATTGTTCTTTCAGTAGTTCGGAGCATGAAAGCGGCGATTTTGTTACCTTTGGCTCTACGTAGTTCCTTTCATCCACGATTAGCTCGCTAGTTCTTTGTGCTATTCCGAGGCTATATCAAAATGGAAGCATGTTAGCAGGTCGAGTAGTTGGCCAGACATGATTGTTAAGTAACAGGAGGTCAGACTCGCTCCCTTGAACGGGCGCTCTGTTCGTGGTGCTCAATTGCTCCTTTTAGAGTCCTCAGCCCCTGATAACCCAATTGTTCATATAGATGTTGGCCAGGCCGGCATTATAGCTCCTTCATAATTAACTTAAATGTAGGTATTGGCGCCTAGTTTGAAATGTCGGAAATACGACTATGTTCTGTAACAAGGGACGTAGTTCATTGTCCTCGTTGCAGAATCATAAGGCTATTACAACGCCTACTAACTCCTTCAGGCGGTTTGCACCAAATTTTGGATTCAATATACAAACCTTTTGGATTAATCTATCGCTAGTTGCGCAACATGTTGCCGCCCAGACAACGTACAAAACGCTCCAAGTACCTTCCATGGAGACTAGAATACGAATTACGATGCCACGTTTTTGACGCAGGGATTATCTCAGACCACAGCGACCCACAATTGATCATTGGGAACCGAGATAGTTGCTGCCATGGAGTTTACTATATAAGGCAGGATGGGGTGGAATTCTTTTTCCATCACAATAAGTGGGATCCCCACGGGCCTTGCGAGTGTTTCGCCAAAGGCGATCCCGACAGCCCTACGCTGACACTTCCGGAGGAACTGGATGAGTATCGAATACGGCTCATCGAAGGGAGAGAAGCCATCCGGATGGAACCCTTATTTGCAGCTATGGTTGTCATGAAGCTATTCTTGGGCCTAGAAGTGCCTAAGCGGCTTCGTAGTCCACTATAAACAGCGCAGCTAGACTTGAATCCTAGATTCCACCCTCCATCCCTTCGCAGAGTTGAACGATATTTTAAGGGGGTATTAGAAACGCAACCAGATTGAAAAAGTGAGTGAGGAACGGGACGGGACAATATCAAGAAAGCCGAAGTCAAAAGCCGAGACATTTGTATTCGACTTATGGAGAGGACTATGTGTGGATATCCTGATCATAACTCAATTAATTCCATACATTACTTCACTAACGAACAGCGGCTCATAACTCAACTCTTACACGAGTCGCTGCAGACGAAGTCCAAGACCCTTAACCACCCTCTGACACCATGATTAAAATTGACGAAGGATACGGTGGAGGCAAACCAGGAGAGCTGAGAGCATAAGATTCTTACGACGAAGAAGATCGTAGGTTGGAGAGCAAAATTCACATTACCCCGTAGGAGGATTTAAGAGAACAACTAAGAATTACTCCCACATACAGCACTAACTTCTGATGAAAAAGGTGGAGTGCCTATAATTTGTCGTGAATGTGCTGGAGAGAAATGGAAAAGGAGCTAAAGGGGAACGGAGAGGGGAAGGGGAACGGGGAAATGCCAGTTCCAAAAGCCAAAAGATGAAGGAAAAGAAAAAGAATACGTACAACACCAGGGATTCGCTGGTCGTCACCGACCCAACTACTAATCTGGCCCTACGCGGCTTATCTAGGGGAGAGCGGACGGGATCCCGAGTTTTCCACGTGGTATGGTCGTACGTGGCAGAATTTGTTGGTTTTGGGATTTGTATAGTGGCGCTACGGTCCCAACGCGGCGGTATTGGTAGCCGACAGTAAGGGACCGAAACAATATCGCCGCATAATTAGACATATTAAATTACATCGGGTTTATGGTACATGTTAGCACATTTGAAGGTTTCTTCCCCGCATTTTAGTTTAGGCCCCGGACGAGGAGGCGACATGTTATATCGCAAGTCTGTCGTTCGACCCTTGACAAATAGGGGGGGAGAACCAGGTCTCTGGCACCGGTTTATTGCTTATGCAATTTATGCAACGTACGAAGTAAGCGTTGGAGCGACCGAGTAATAGTGAGGGTCTAGATCAGCAAGGGGTTTACGTGGGGCTGTCAGTTGACCGCTCGGCAGAAAAAGGATAAAGTTCCAAAAGCTCGATGGGGCTGTAAATCTCAATTGAGCTCACTGGGCCGTTAATTCAGCGTATGCACTGCCAGCCCAAAAAATAGACTCGACAATTAATATTCCCTACCCTTTAGTCGCCATGCCTTCCAAACGCAAGGCCGACGACGAATTCATTCATACAATCTCCGACAACGATGATACGGTCTTAGCGGAAGAAGAGTTGGCTCCCGAACAGCCACCCAAAAAGAAATCGAAAACATCGAAGAAGGCGGGAAAGCGCAAACAGACCGATCCCGAGGAGGATGGGGATGCTGGCCTCTGGGGAAAGAATGACGACGATGATGGCGCTATGGACTCGGAATTCGAGTTTATGGCGGACGGCACGACAGACTTCAGGGAAGGTGATTTTGAGGGCTGGGGCTTCGACGGTGCTGGGAGGGGTGTGAGTGGAGCCGATAAAAGAGTTGTGGACTTGGACGAAATAATACGCCGGCGAAGAGAGAAGAAGAACCCGACCGAGAAGAAGGATGCCGCCGAAGATGGAGCCTCGGGCCAGAAGGACGATGATCAGGTCGAAATCGACTTCGACGATGATGACGATGAGGTCTTGGCTGCTGATGGATTCGGTATGGGCGCAGCATCCGACGAGGAATCAGAGGAAGAGGTTGCGGACGACATGGGCGGAGTGGAGGACGAGGATGCGGATGGTGACGCTGCGTCGGACGATGACTCAGTTGCGACGCCGGTGGACCATCCTGATGATGCTGGATCTGACGCCAGCAGCGACGACGACGGCGAGGATGATCCAGAAGAGGCCGCAAAGAGGGAAGCTTTCTTCGCGCCAGAAGAGAAGGCGCAGCCAGGAAAACAGGGAGGAAAATCCTCTTTCCAGGGCATGTCACTATCCCGTCCGATTTTGCGCGGCCTCACCTCGGTTGGTTTCAGCAAACCCACACCTATTCAGTCCAAGACGATACCTATCGCGTTGGAGGGCAAGGATGTAGTTGGTGGCGCTGTTACTGGTTCCGGAAAGACAGCTGCGTTTGTTGTTCCTATCCTTGAGCGCCTTCTCTACCGGCCGAAGAAAATCCCTACCAGTAGGGTCGTGATTCTGACACCGACCCGTGAATTGGCGATACAATGTCACTCAGTTGCCACCAAGCTTGCGAGTCACACGGATATCAAATTTTGTCTTGCGGTTGGTGGTCTAAGCCTTAAAGTTCAGGAGGCAGAACTACGCCTCAGACCTGATGTTATCATTGCTACGCCAGGTCGATTCATAGATCACATGCGGAACTCGGCAAGCTTCAATGTCGACACCATCGAAATCCTAGTGCTCGACGAGGCTGACCGCATGTTGGAGGACGGGTTCGCCGATGAGTTGAATGAGATTCTAACGACGTTACCAAAATCAAGACAGACGATGCTGTTCTCTGCCACGATGACGTCTTCTGTCGACCGATTGATTCGCGCCGGGTTGAATAAGCCTGTCCGGATCATGGTCGACTCCAAAAAGAAGACGGTCGATAAGCTTGAACAGAAGTTCGTCCGACTACGACCGGGCCGCGAGGAAAAGAGGATGGGCTACCTCGTCCACATCTGCAAAACAATGCACACGGAACGCGTTATCATATTCTTTCGGCAGAAGAAAGAAGCACATCGGGCTCGGATTATCTTCGGCTTATTGGGAATGTCATGCACCGAGCTACACGGTAGCATGAACCAATCACAAGTAAGTCTCCGCCAACCGTGTTGATTACGATCATGTTTCTCACCTCTATTCTCAGCGTATATCGAGTGTCGAGGCATTCCGTGATGGAAAGGTCGCGTACTTACTTGCTACGGATCTGGCGTCGCGAGGTCTTGATATCAAAGGGGTCGACACGGTCATCAACTACGAGGCACCTCAAAGTCTAGAAATTTATGTGCACCGTGTGGGCCGTACTGCCCGAGCTGGCCGCTCCGGTGTGGCAGTGACGCTCGCTGCGGAGCCTGATCGCAAGGTCGTCAAGGGAGCGGTGAAGGCCGGCAAAGCCCAAGGTGCCAAGATCAGCAGTCTCGTCATCGAACCTGCCGAGGCCGACACGTGGCAAGCCAAGGTCGACGAGATGGACGAGGAGATCGATGCCATCATGCAGGAGGAGAAGGAGGAGAAGCAATTGGCGAATGCTGAGATGCAGATTAAGAAGGGCGAGAACATGGTCCTGCACGAGGACGAGATCAAGTCGCGGCCGAAGCGGACGTGGTTCGAGACGGAAAAGGACAAGAAGAAGGCAAAGGACGCGGGACGCGCCGAGCTCAACGGACTCAAGGACTCCCTCAAGAAGAAGGGCGCGGGCAAGTTGAGTAACAAGGACAAGAAGAAGCTCGATGCGCGGTCCGATAGGACGGATGGCAGGGTGTGGAAGAAGGGTGCCGCCGAGAGAGCCGGCAAGGGGGCGGTCCTCAACTTCAAGAAGGATAAGCCTAAGAAAGGTGCCAAGGCAGGTGGCAAGGCAAGTGGAAAGCCGAAGAATTAGCACCTATTTCGGCTTCATCAAATATAATTCTTGCCCACACGGTTTAGGCTTTGCATGTGATTTGTTGAATGCCCTAACTATTGCCTTTTACGGGTGCCCTCAAGTTGGTCCAAGTAAGAAGACGCCCGCATGTCCCGAATTAATCTGCCGTTCATTTAGAGGCGCAGCATGGTAGATCATGGGGTTTCCTAGTGACTGTCCAGGCACTATCAGAGATACAAAGACTCCGTCAGTCGACCCAAGGAAAGCTCGACGATTACTCAAGGCGTAGAATAGCACAACCGATCATACTATATGAGAGTCTGCGTTCTTCTAAGCCTATTCGCCCCGTCTCGGCTCGCTATCCTTACGGTACATGTCGATCATTGATACGGCTCGGAAACACAAGAGTTCTGGTAGATATTGCCGCAAGTCTCTTAACATTACCCTAGTAGCAGCCATTCAGCACCTCTGCTGGATCATCGAGCCCTGCGTTGGCCAATGACTTGTAGTGGTGTTGGTTATCCGCCTTACAGGCTACGGCTTGACCAGGGGAGAGAGCCTGAAATGTTGATCCACTTAGAGACAGCTTCTATGCACCTTCAAGCCATTGATCTGATAACCCGTCTACGAGAAATTAGGACGCGGTGACCTGAGTTGAGGGATACCGGGACGGCCACTCTAATCTGGGGAAACAGTGCTGCTTAGGCGGAATTGAGGATTGGACTGGATCCGTCATAACTCGTAAGCCGAGTATACTATCGCCATCCCCTAGTCTGTGTCTATCCTTAGATATCCGAGCAGACGGGCTATCATCGGCAGTGTCTTCGTCCATCTTGCTCTTAACGCTGGCTAGGGTTTCGAGCAGGTGGCGAGAGCTGGTTGTGAGCCTTCCGACCGGATTCTGCCCCGGTATTTCTCGAAGTGGTGGTCCGGCTACAGTGTCTTCCCCTCACCGTGTCTGAGGCGAATGCCGAACTCATAAATAATTAGTCGATGGTGAGTAGTATGATAGCATGACAGATCCAGGAGGGGGCGGCGGAGGTGGTTTGGTCTAAAAATACCACAGATAGGGCGCTCCAGTCTACCAATGCATGACATTCTAAGTTTCCCTGACGACACCGACGTATGCAACATGCGAGGCGGCCCTCTCTGCGTTCTATTACGTTGCAGTGGTGTTTATTATGCCACCACTTTCGCGGGTACCGGCGGTAGAGATGTCGGCTTTTTAGTTGAGGCGCCATATGTTATTAGTAGTCTCCGTTCGACTGTTGAAGCCTCTAGCGAGACTGTTGCTTGTAGGATCATAATATCTCCGCTCTGAAAGTCATATACCAGCCGCAGCTATATAGCCTTCCCAGACACGTTCAGTAAAGATCGCCCGGTTTGAAGGGAGGCAGTAGACATGTATAGCGGCCCCGTGCTCCTCTAATATATCATTTTCATAAATGGCGGCTATCCCCAGAGGCCTAAATGGTCCAATTAGAGCCCGTTGGATCCTTTCCCGGTTCACTGTTTTGATTTGGGCTCGAATTAATCCCTGACCCGTCAACGCCCGGCAGTTGCTTGACTCGCCTCTCGGCGCTGCGGGACCGTGTCCGTTTACGGTAATTGTTCTTGTTTTACCCGGCTGCCTCTGACTGGCATCGACCCGAAGAGGATATAGGAAAGGGGTCTTTCACCGCCGTACTCTCTCTCCTTCACTCGCTTCCATAACCTTCCAAAATAAGCAGCCAAGCCAGTGCAAAGAGACCTTCTTTGTCTGTTCCGCAAACATTACATCGAGACTTCACGGCTGAGAGAGGTCGACAGCGATAATGTACTTCAAAGCCCTCGCGTCCGCCCTGGCGGCCACGCAGCTCGCCGCGGCCCAGGAGCTGATGCGCTTCGGCTGCTCGGAACTCACCATCGACCGCATCGACCCGCTGGTGGAGCCCGGCAGCATGCCGTCGGCGCACATGCACCAGATCATCGGCGGCAACTCGTTCAACGCGAGCATGCTGCCCGGGGACGTCGACCCCCCGACCGATTCCACGTGCACGAGCTGCACGTACTCGGAGGATTTCAGCAACTACTGGACCGCTAACCTCTACTACAAGGCGCGCAACGGCACATACAAGCGCGTGCCTCAATTTGCCAATCTCGGATTAAATGTCAAGGGCGGCATGACGTGCGTGCTGCTGCCGCTGCTTATAACATATCTCCGGAAAGTTAGCTGAAATTGTGTCAGTGTCTACTACATCCGCGGGTACCAGCAGAGTGCCACGGTCAGGGCCTTCCCGCCGGTAAGCATCACCCGCAGTCGACGGCTCTGGGCCGAGCAGAGAGACAATGACACAGGGAATGCTGACACCGACTCAATAGGGCTTCCGCATGCTCGTCGGTGACAGCGCGAACCGCGACGCGGCCAAGGTGCCCAAGGGCCTTTGCTACCGCTGCTCACCAAACATGCAGCAGAACCCATTCGGCGGTGCCCCAGTAAGCTATTTCTGGAACCATTTATCCCTCCTAACTTCATTGCCATGAGCCACAGATACCTCGACGATGTCTCTAGGGAGTTTAGCTCCTAATGCATGTCACAAAATATCCCCGGCTACTCGCTTGGTGAATTGGAAGGAACGGTTACTGACTTGAGATGTTGCAGTGCACGGGAAGTGATACCACGCACTTCCCCAAGGAGCCTTGCGGCGGAGGATGGCGTGTGACCGTGACATTCCCTTCGTAAGCATGTTCATAAGCCACTTCTACTCTTTTCTCGGCATTGTCTTAGGAGCGAGCCTTGTCTGTTCCGGTCAGAAGTGAGGCACTCGACTCTTCAGACACGGCCGAACCACTGCTGCCGCCCCCAACAACCATGAAGATGTAGTTGCTGACCCACGAGCGCAACAGATGCTGGGACGGCAAGAACCTCGACAGCCCCGACCACAAGGCGCACATCGCCTACCCGCAGGGCTCCTTCGAGATGGGCAGCCCCTGCCCCGCGTCACACCCGGTGAAGATCCCCCAGGTCATGTACGAGATCATGTTCGACACGCGCCAGTTCAACAACAAGGCCGACTGGCCCGCGGACGGCTCCTCACCCTTCTACTGGAGCATGCAGGACAACACCGGCTACGGCATCCACGGCGACTATCTGTTCGGCTGGAAGGGCGACGCACTCCAGAGGGCCATGGACGGCCACTGCGCCAACGACCGCTGCCCGCCGCTCCAGCGACAGACCGACCAGGCCGCCATCGCCTGCACCAAGGCCCAGACATATCCCGAGGACATCGGTGATAACTGTAAGTTCCCTCCTCCAAAAAGCACCTCGAGAGGAGCACCTACTGACGGTGTTCAGGGCTTCGCGCGCTTCCCGGCCAATGAGCGACTTGAATGGAGTTGACCGGGCCTTGGTTACTTCTCAGAGTTCCGTTGATTTGCTCCTATCCATATCTAGGGCGATGTGCCGATGGAGGACTGCTCTTCGCGGCCAACAGGCAATATCTTCCAAGGTTGTTGTATCGACGCTCTCTGAAATCGTCCTCCTGTATCACAGTATTAGACAGATTGTTGCGTTTCAAACGTTGCTTACACTGTGTGGGCTAAAGGCTTGTGATGGAGATATGTACATGAACGCACGAGGTCGTAGATGATGGACGGCAAAGCCCGCGTACGCTCACTGCATATAACTGAAGCTTTCCTACCTTGGCTCGCGGTGTGCACAGGCTCAGAAGGGCTTCGCCGCGAGTCTATGCCCCAGAAATAACACTTAGCCTCTATTGGACCGCGTCAGTAAGCAAACCAGTGGAAATATCTTGATATTAGCCGGTAGGTCCATCCACCGACCTAGTCCTAGGGCGCTAAAGTCGAACATGTCCATCACTCGCAGCGAGGCTTCGGAATCGACCTAAAGGACAAACCCAATTGCCGTGTGTCAAACTATCTCTTGCAGGTACAGACAAATCTCTTGGACATTCGAGCTATCCAACTCAGTGACCTATAATCCTCTCGGGCTTCTAGGCGCCGGTCTGCCGATGAAGCCGGCCTGCCAAAAAAAACCCCCGACTTCTTTGGCAGGCGGGCTTGAGTAGCGACCTCTTCGTTGGTGTAACAGTACGACCGCAGAACACTCGTCCTGTGCGAAACGCAGTCTTAATTTTATGTAACAATCCCGGCAGACCAGAGTTGAAGTAGGATCAGAAGGTCGGGTTGCCATGGCTCAGATCATCAGCGACATCCCATCTTCAGCTGTCAGGATGTATGAAATAGGTATGTGGTGAAGACGTCCCCCCTCGTGGCAGGGTTTCTAAGATACCGGACGTTTCGGAAAGGTACCAATCCTGCCTCGTTGGCGTATAAAACTGTATATTTTATAAATGTACGTTCCAAGGGTCTCCTATTCGGTAAACGTACGACCGTATATCCGAAAACCTGGTAGAGAAAAACGTTGAACTCTAAAAAGGAGAAAAATCATGGATTTTAATAATTAACCCAAAAGTTAAAATGCGATTTAAATTTCTGATAATTACGTTCTCTTACCGGAGTATATGGGCCTTCGGTTATACAAGGATAACGGTATTGTATGATGCAACCTAGACTAAGTTTGCTGTGGCTAGCGTGACAAGGTAGGGCGATAAGACCCCAGCAGCCCCAGGTCAGCTGATGACATCAAAGCCGCAGGAAGATACTCTCCACTGGATGGAACTTCAATCCGCTTCAATGACATACATATGTACATGCAGGTGCTTCCAGAATTTGGGGTCCACCCCCTCACTACCTACTTACTGGATCTTGGTAAATTCAAGAATTCAGTGCGAGTCTCCCAGCTTCTCGGTTCCCCAACCTAGCTCTGGTCCTACCAACAGTCAGGCGACGAATTCGTCTGGCAGTATTGACCAAGCTGGCTCCTCCGCGTCGTATTCCACCTACGATACGCCGTCAATCCCGCCGCAAACAGAGCCTAATACAGTATCTCTTTCCTCGACTGCGAGACAGGTATCGTGAACGACTCGTTGGCTTCCACATAGACACCGTCCCCTATTTTAAACATCGGATCCAGAGCCGCATATACCGTTTCCTCCTCGAGCGCCAGCGTCGCCGCCGAGAGCAGTTACGCCTTGTCGACCGCGCGCGGCGGCTGCTGCTCGGCCAGCCCGCACCATTGAATTCCAATAATGGGCCCGGGACAACCGTCGGGAAGATGAGTTTCATGTCGGCATATGGCGCGGGAAGTGGGAATTATGGCACAACTGGTGGGCGCGAGCCCGGTTCTAGGAGGAGGAAGCTTGCCGCTATGGCCGGGAGCGTGTACAGGGCTGGTGCGGCCGCCGTGAGCGAAATTAAAGAGACGTACAATCAAACGAGAGCCAACCAAACCGATTCCGATGAGGCCTCCAGAATCAGCATACCCAGAGCTTTCCCTGATGTAGCCATCATAACCCGAGGGGAGGAACAGATGGTCTTGTTCCCTTCGTACGCGAAGACACACGTCAGGGGCCAAGAACGCCTATTCGAAAACCCGGCTGGACCACCGCATGCTTCAACTATGGATCTGGATGATGAGGACTACTGGAGGCATGAGTGGGCCCGTCACGAGGACGAGAAGGCCGTTGTCGATGTCGATGTGCGCGGCTGGATCTACAATCCTCATAGAGGCCCCATTACGCGCCGTAATAGAATACTGATCGGCCTAGCGAGACACTTGAGTGGTATCCCCGCCCCTAATCCTCAACAGAGTGACCCAATAGACACAGCCGCGCCGTCACTTTCCTCGGTACATCAGCAACATGAAGTGGAGCGTGAGCAGAAGAGAATTGCACAAAAAGCTGAGGAGATTGAACGCAGGGGACAGGCCGAGGAAGAAGCCGCACAAAGGGGAAGCTACAGCGAAGACCCGAATGCTCGCCCCTGCGATGAGGACGGGGGAGTTAGAAAGGGCCGACGGAGTGGAAGTGTGTCGCCCGCCTCGACCCTGCCAAGTCCTACGCTAGCTGGGAGAACGAATACGGCGGGAAGCACCGACCTTAGCGAGGCGGAACTGGCCGTTGCGAACGCGAACTTAATGGCTCGCATTGCTCCGTTCATGACGTCCCCTCTCGTCGAGATGCCAATAACGCTATTCTTCTACAACGACGTGCAGTCGCAATCGCGCACGGTCCGGACCAACGACTCGGGGCATTTTGTCACCAGAGCAGCTCTTGACTTTGTGCCCACCCACGTACGAGTATTAGCCAACGAGGATATATCATGCACGCAGCCCATCCAGATCATCGAGCCGAAAGGGGTCAGCCTCATCAGCGATATTGACGACACCATCAAGCATTCAAACATATTAATGGGAGCGAAAGAGATATTCCGCAACACATTCATCCGTGATCTCGACGGCATGACGGTCGACGGTGTTCGAGACTGGTACAACGCTCTCCATGATATGGGCGTCAAGATACATTACTGTTCAAACAGCCCGTGGCAGCTGTACCCCGTCCTTGCTACCTTCTTCAAGCGCGCTGGGCTGCCACCCGGCTCATTGCATCTGAAGCTGTACAGCGGCATGCTCCAAGGGATATTTGAGCCTGTGGCGGAACGGAAGAAGGGCACGCTAGAGAAGATCATGCGAGACTTTCCGGAAAGAAAATTTCTACTCGTCGGTGACAGCGGCGAAGCCGACTTGGAAGTCTATACGGAGTTGGCCGTCAATTATCCCGGACGAATCATTGCCATTTTCATCCGAGATGTGACGACACCTGAGCAGGCTGGATACTTCGATAGCGATTTCAATGCAGGGACCCAAGATCTTCAGAGGAGGCCGACGCAACGCTCAGAGAGTGAACAGGGCGAGTCCACTAGCAGGCTGGCATTGCGCCCGAGAGTACCCCCGAGACAAACCCAGACTCAAGAACCTCTGATAGAGGATCTTATAGACTTCTCTGAGGAACCCGACACTGCCGGCCTCGCAGAGCCACGCCGGCCTGCTGAATCTGGACAGAACCAGGCTCCGCTAGCAATGCGGAACGGGAATCCGTTATCTAGGAACCCTCCCCGCAGACCGACCAAGCCATCATCGCTGCGGAGCTCTCCAACTGTTCCAGTAGTCGCTACGAAAGAACCGGGCGACTCCAGACAACAGAAAAGACCACCACCCCTTCCAGCCCGCATGTCCACCCCTTCAAGTGGCCAGTCTACTCCGCGGACTTCTTTACATGCGTTGACGCCGACATCATCCCGAACGACTCTCCCAAGCGGATCAAGGCCCGCTGCTCCTCTGCCCCCGCCTCCCCGCAGGCGAGGCACGCCGGCGAGCGTCGCCCCTAGCGCCAGCCCGCGCCTCGCGGCCAGCAATGACCGCCGGCGGAGGACCGCCGACACCTTGGACCTCGACTCGGATCCGTTGGCCCTCGAGGGCGCGAATCCAGCCACCACCGCCACAACGTACGACGATGGCCCGGTCGATAAGCGGCTGGAGCTCTGGCGCCGCCGGCTCGTGCTCGCCCACGACACCCTCGACCGCATCGGCGTCCAGCTGTACACGTGGCGTCTCGGCGAGGAGGTCATGGCCGAGGCGGTCGGCATCGTGAGGCAGGAGCTGAAGGCGATGGGCGTCCCCCCCGAAGTCTCAAGGAAGGGATAGGCGTTCGGCTCGTTTTGACTTACTTGGGAAGGGAGGAGATAGGCTCGGATAATGTTGAGGAGGACGTGGCTGCACGGGGCTAGCCTGAGTTGGGGATGTTCGCCTAGCTGCTATACTAGCTGTACCGTGAGGATGGGCACATGGGTAACAAAGGGATGCGGACATTATTCAACTAGGGGAAAGTATGGATTCCTAAAAGCCGGCCCCGAACGCCCCGTGTTGGCTCATTGTGAGTGCGGATATTGTCAACGCTCTTTGTTGCGTGTAAGGGAGTGAACCGTACCATTTGAACTTGACCGGTGGTAATATGATAAACGACGTCCTTGTGACACGTTGCAGCGCATTATCTATCCATCAGCCTCGCGTCATCGCAGCCACCTGGGTAAGTAGTCTTGTCCACCTCAGCAGGCTTGTCCCGTCAGGTCTTGCGGCCTAAATCTATGCATGGTGGATAGGTCTCTCCTTTCTTTTCTAACCATCTCTATTATAGGTTACATGAATGAGTTCTGCCTCCCCGATATCATCGTAAATGCCCTCCACTTAATGCAGGGACAGATACAAATTAGCCTCTTCTATCTAGAAAAGTTAAAAAGTTGTGTCAGATGAGGCGGACAAACCAAGGAAAAAGAAAAAAGATGAAAAAAGTCCAGGTAAGGTCTATCTCGGGTTCGAACCGAGGTTTGTGGAACTTTTAAAATGTGCATTTCAAAATCCACCGTCCTTACCACTAGACGAATAGACCCCTGACGCTAAGGAACGCGGAATGTGCCCATTCGCTCCCATATTTTACCTTAAGTACTCCACCATATATCGCCGTACTTGCTACGGCGTCCCAACAACGCATCCCATAGCAGTATGTTTATCTTCTAGTATTAATAGCGGCCATTTCGCCTTAGCCATCCTTTGCTGCCCTTTCCCAGTGCTAAATTGAACCTAACCTAACCCCTCTCATGCAAGAATCTCTGTAGTATGTGCACCGCTAAGCTTCCTGCCTTCCTCGATACCTTTCTGCCACTTATCAACCTCCTAGCTTTTCCGTCCTCTACCTACCGTCCATTATATTTTCTCTGCGGGCTTCCTTCCGCAACACCCAGGAAATATCAAAAAGGGTACTACGATACTATGTAATACCTGAGGCTATCACGCTCCACTTTAACATAATATATGCTCTCGTTTGAAGCATATAATCCAAACCCAAATTAAGGGGGTGGTGGTCGCTTGCCTCTGACGCTTCCCCCAGCACACCCCCTGTTTCAGGTGGACAGACGACTAGGTCGACGGTTAAGCAGTCGACAGTCAGGTCGACAATAAACCCAGTCAGGTCATGTCAGGTTAACAGGTAGGGCCTCGAGGGTTTCAGGGCATTGCTAGGTCTCGCACGGTTCATACAAGTAAGGGTCTAGCAAAAGACCCATATGTACGAGCCGCAAGCCGCCTGTTGAGTTCTTTGTCAGTTGGGAAGCCAGGTCTACAAGGTCGTGTTCTGGACCAGGCTGGGCCAGCATTCACCGGGTGAAGTAACTTGGGAGCCGGTATACGCCGTTGCACTTCGACACCGGCTAATAAGCAGGGAGCACATATATCGCATGCATAAAGCCTTGAACATGTGTGCTGTCGGTATTGGGAGAATTTCCCCCTCTTCGGAACAGTTGGAAGGACATAAACGGTCAAACACCCGTTGCTGAGGAACAGAAACAAAGCCACCTACAGGGAATACTTCAGAGCAAGATATAAAGCTTCGGCGCCAGAAGCGAAGCTGTACATATAAAACGGAAGTGGGGAAGTGGCAAGAGCTGTGTAAAATACTCTTCACTCAAGACAAGCAAATTCCGCCCCTTTGTATGTTTCAGACTCTTGAAATTATCCCCAACTGGCTAACAAAAATACAGTCTATGAGCACTCCGTAGTCGTGCCGAAAGTCTCACAGGAAAGTGGTGGGAATGGATTCGAAGACTCTGTTCGCAGTGAGCTGATAAACCGGGTGAAACGGGAAGTAGTGCAAATAGAGCCACTATTTGCGGAACGAGTTAAGATGAGGTTCTTTAATATATTTCGCCCCGCGCTGTCTGAACTCAGCGGAAAGTACCGTCCGGGAATTTCGACCGTCTCAAACAACGATTCGCAAATTGGAGCGGCACATGGTAAGGACGTTGCCTACTAAGAGAATTTGATGTAGACCGCGCTTCTAGAAGCAAATCTTGACTTCGAGCCCTACGGCTTTGAGCACCACATGAATGGGAATATGGAATCTTTTGTGCAGCGATCGCCTTATATTCGGGGAAGCTGATCGGGCTTCCCCTGAACGATTTGCCCCTATTGCGAGAGTCACCGAGGAGGGAGACTTTTTTCCGGCGTTGATTTAAGCACCATCCTGGAGGGTTCACTTCGATGTTATGTTGTTGGCGGCATTTATAGAGTAATATAGAGCCTTGGTTCCAGTTGTTCACCCCACGGGGGTCAGGGGCCTTGGCAGCCACCCCTATAGCTACGCCTAGGAGTAAGCTTTGAAACTGCTCTATATAAGGAAGGCTTCCCCTTCAGCCTATAGTGCCAGAGCTTAGGAAGATTAGGCGTCGATATTAGTATGATATCAGCTACCTAACTGCGAGACTTCTGCCTTTCGATTTTTGCCATACACTTCGACGTTGTCAACCACTCTGCCTGACAATGGGCTAACTCTACTAGGATTACACGGCTCGGCCTGATGGAACTTCTGCTCTATTAATAGGCATAAGGATGTGTTCAAACCTGATTCGCGTCCTCCATCGCCTTGTATCGCATAGGGCGACAAGCAAACTAGGAGGAGCAAGCGTGCATATGGTGGACATGCCATCATTTTAGTTGTTCTCATCGTTGTCTCATGGCATTTCTGTAGTTTGAGGCGGCGGAGCGTATCAGTGAAGTCGTAGGTGGTGAGATCGCATCATGCATCAAGCGGAGGGAAAGAACATGTCAGACCCTGAGTGCCGAAAAATGTGAGGCCCCACACTATGGCGGGACACTACCTGGTCTTAAATCTCACAGAACAGGGGACAAGCAAATTAGGCCTTTTTTGTGGGCAGAATGGAGCAATCAGAGAAGACTATCCTGCTAATACCATTTGGCAGAAATAAATCATTTCATTGGGCCCGAACACTGAGCTCCTTGGCAGGGGTACTCAGCCCCAGCCGCATCTTGTGTTGAGGAGGCTGGATCAGCCGCATTCATCTCGTGGTCGTAATGTGGTTGCCCCTATATCAATCGTTGAAGGGCCGCGCACCATCCCTTAACAGACCTGGAAATATGGCTCCTAAGTCATACAACCATTATAAGCGTCACATACCATGATTTTCAGCCGTCTGCTGACGGGCTAGATCGAAATATTGCAGGGTTACACGAGATTTCCTTATGCAAGTTTTACCGTGGTTAGCCCTCCATCCTGTGGCACAAGCTAGCATTATAATCAAAGCTGTAATTATACACGTCTTCAAAAGCGAACACCCATAGAGGGAAGGTTCTTGGGCGAACGGAATATTCGCTATTGGTCCAGGTACCGTAGCTTAGGGGCAGAGCAAAAGTTCAGGTCCTAGGTGATCCTGCAGCTGTGCCAAGCAAGCCACACAGAAGCTGAAAGATCGCCATCACGGGCCGGGACCACATTGGGCCACCGCGGGTAACAGAACCTTACGTGTGGTTCAGGATCGTCACATGGTGCGATATTAAAATTATATAAGGGATCGGGTGTCATTACTGATCCAATTACAGTAGAAAGTTGAAACATGGGGGCTGTCGGGCGCAGATCACCATCGTAGGGTAACCTCACTGCGGACCAACTTTCGAGGGAAGCTGAGCGCGACGACCAGATATTTCGATTTCTGTGACACCATAGTGGACCATGCCTTCCACTTACCGGGCCCGTTGCTACTATTCATACGTTTTTTCTTCCTTCAAACACATAGCGCTGCCTTGGGGGGAGATTGGAATGCTACACAACCTCATCCATGAAGCACTTTCGACCCCGTCCTCGATCTCTTTTCCAGTTCGCGCTTGTACCTGCTAATAATAGACTTAAGACGGTCACCAAGATATAAAGATGCCTCCCCAAAGAGAGAGATCAGTCGTCTCCTGACTGCACACCCGACTACACTCTGCCAATCACCCCTACATAACAAAACATAACGGAAAATGCAGCTTCAATCAATCCTCGCCTCAGTAGCCTTGGTGGTGGGCCCGGCTTTCGCCGCCGTCAACGAGCCCTGCTTAGGCCAGGGCGGCGCAGCAGGTATTTCCTCACCCGTCCCAGCAGATACGGTGGCCTTGAAGCGCAGAACATGCTGACCCCCCGCACTTCCCCAGGTGTCTGCCTCTCGACCTCGGCCTGCTCGTCCGAGGGCGGGACGAGCATCACGGGGGCGTGCCCATGGGACCCTGCGGGGATCCGGTGCTGCACGAAGCGGTCGTGCAATAACGGCAGCAGCGGCAACTGCCGCTGGAGGAGCGACTGCGGCGGCTCGACCGCGGCGAACCAGTGCCCCGGGCCCTCAGCCTTCCGGTGCTGCTCGTCGACGGCGAGCGGGTTCGGCGGGTACGCGGCGCCGAGGATTCCCGGCGTCGGCTCCTGCAAAGCCAACGCGGTGGCCGGCGCGCGCGCCGTCGTCGCCGCTCTCCCCGGGCGCGTCCGCGAGATCGGCTGCTTCCGCCAGAACTGCGCCTGCTCCACCTCGGACCACTGCTGCGGCAACGCTATCGACTTCATGTGCTCGGACGCCGGAGGTGTAAGTCGGGTGACGAGCTCTTACCCACCGCACTTACCATCCCCCTTCCCATAACTCTGTGTATGATCGTTATGTATGAGAGCTCAAGAGCTAATCTGAGGATCTTCTACGTTAACAGGCAGCGACTATGTCCGGCCGAGAGATCGCCGAGTGGGTCATGAACCGGGCGTCCGCGCAGAATGTCAAGTACATCATCTGGGGCCAGAAGATCTGGGATCCGAGGCGGGACGGCGTCAGGCCCTGGACTAGCTGGCGCACGATGGAGGACCGTAACTCCATCACACAGAACCACTGGTGAGTCATTCGAACGGTGTCGCGAAGTCGCTCGATTCGAAAACTAACGGGTGCCAAGGGACCATGTTCACGTCAGCTATAACAGCTAAGGTACAGAATTTCCGCTCGTTCGGAGTTGAGATGGGATATTCACAAGCACGGACTGTCGTTTTCTTCTGTAAAATCATCTTCTCAGAAATCCGGCTTTTTGTTCCCCTTGTAGTTGTCATATGGGAAACGAAAGTAGTTGAGATATATCTATCCTATTCACTGTTGCCTCTCTGGACACGGCCGGCCTTGGAGTTCAAGTATTCATTCCTGCAAAAGGTTATAGTAGTCAGTACGTGAACTTGTACGGTTCCTTCACAGGCCTTCCACATACCGCTCTTCCGCCCACTTCATGGCGTAATACGCTGCGACTAATGGTGGTGCCCAGTAGAGAACTTGCGTGCTAAACCGTCGCCATGTGTTAAAGACCGCAGCCCGTCCTGCGCCAGCCAAGGGATTCTGACGATTTGGGCTCATGCTGTATGTAATGACGCCTCGCTGAGGCAAGACGCAGCCTGTTTTCGCCAGTAGAGTTAGCAATGGGCCCCGTCATATCGGACTCGTCGGAAAGATCTTGCATATTTGGCAAATAAGCTATCATGCAGGATGACACAGTAGTCCCCGCCGTTCTAAAGGACTAAAGTCTCTCGTAGGGGTCGGTGCCTGTCAGTGGACTTACCAAAATTTCCCCATCCTACCTTGTTTACATATCTGCGGCAAAGGACACAGGTCAGCCGCGACTGGGAATATAGAGCGTCCATCCAGAGTACCTATGTTATTCAGAGCACCCCGGGAGCTACTACTTACTTGCCGTACTTATTAACTGGTGCCTCGTCACCGCTGAGGAGAACCCGAGTGGGATGCATGTTTTCCGACAACAGGAATTAAATCAGTGTTTCTCGAAGTTTTCAAGAATCAAAGCGCAAGCTTGTAACAAGGTAGGAAGATGAGAAGAAAGGCCGCTACATCCTCGCGGCTAAAAAGAACATCGCCTGATTAACTGATCATCGCCGAAGGATTTCGGCTTGGCTTCCAATCTTGCGCCAACGATGGCCCAAGTCCCGCACTCGGGGTGGAGCCCCTGTCATTCTACCGAACGTTGTCGGCAGTCCGAGATAAGCCGAAGCGCGAGATCCAGTGCGGGCCTTCACTCAGCCTCCGATTGCACAGCTATGTGGGTAGGCCTGTGGCAGGAAGTATCATATTACATTATATGGAGTTATAGGACGTAGAGCTATGCATTAAGCTTTTCAACCACCACTCCAACATGACATATGAACATATCGACACAGCCTAATGCCACTCATCAGCTGTAGTGTCATGAAGTGGCCACTGGACAAGACATGCGATGTGAGATGCTAGCATGATCGCCCTCCATGCCCAGACTCACGACTAAACATAAGCTATGATAGACAGACCAGGAAGATAGTTGCCCATGTGCACCAAGTGCTACAAGCCGGTGGTCTCCGTGGCGTTATCTTCGGCTTGGGCTTGGCATCGGAACTCGTCTCCGCTCATAAGGGCCCCTGTCCGCTCCACGAACACCGACAGATATGGGAACTCCTGTCGTTTCGGCCGATGCCAAGAAGCCAAGGCTTTTTGAAAGGAATGGACGTCAGAGCATGCGCTCCCTCATACGAGCCGCTCGAACCCGCGTAGATACTTTCTTATACCGTCGAGGAAGTGCTTCTCATCACCATCCGCGGCTTGGCTAGCGCTTTCGAGCCCGGAATGGACGAACTTCGGCCATGTGTTCGTCAGAACGAGATACTTGATCTCTCCCTCGGCGTCGTCGAACACAGCTGGGGAGAATGAACCTGGAATGGATACGTCTGGACGACCCTCGCCCGTGAGGTCGGCCATCCTCGTTACCGACTGCAGGTTGGCGTTGCCGAGCGTTCCCTCGAGATCGGACGGCTTCCACAACTGGACCGTGGAAGAATTGCTGCTGTCGAACGGTGTCGCTGAAGCCGACTGGGTACCCTCCCTCCGGTTCAGCATATTCGCGGCGCTGTCGAAAGTCTCAGCAAGTTCTTTTCCTAGGCGGGACGATATGTTGATCGGGAACTGCGAGCACTCTAGGCTGATGAAGTGGGAGTAGATTCGCATAGCTTGGATGAATTGCTCGTACTTCAGCGTTGCCGGGTCCAGGGTTGAGGAGACCCAGCCGCGTCTCCAGTCAGTAACATGCGAAAGGAAGCTAATGTTCTCACCAGAGAAGTCCTTCAGGGCGGCAAATTCCAAGAGCGGTCGCGGGTTGCTACTCAGGGCATTCTCCAGAGCAAGCATGGTGAACATGTCGCTCCTACGAGAATCACCCGAGTGGGCGCTCGCCTTTGTCTTTGCGCTCTTCACTGAGCCCCCGAGAGTGCTGCCGCCCAGGCCGGTGCTAGCCGAGATGGCATCAACACCAAAATCACTGCCTCCATTCTTCTTCTCCCAGGACGCGATGGCATCGAAAGTCTCTCTCCGGAGATTGTGTATCTTGACGATGTGCCAGATTGGTACCCCTATTACAAATATCTCTATAAAGAAGATAGAGAGAGCGAACCTAGTAGAATGAGATAATGAACTCAACAGACGGACAGCGACACTTACCACATAGGTGGGAAGAGCACTGAGTTCACTGGCTGCATTTGTGGAATATACAAGGTGGCCAGCCATAAGGGAGACGCAGGCAAGCTTGACAGCGTCAGTAATTAGACTCTGCCGGAGTGCGACGCAAATGTACCCAGCGATGCAGCAGCCGATTGTCTGAATTCGCCATCCATTGGTATCACGGATGTTTCGACTCTTCCACAGGAGGTAAGGGGCGTAGACCCAAGCCCAAAAGAACTGCCAGGCTATCGATAACCACCTAGACAGAGTGAGTACACAATCTCGTTCCAGGAGAAGACTGCCACATACCATTCCCAGCCGGTGAGGCAAAGAGATTCGTGCTTCTCGGTTCCAGGTACCTGAACATTAAAGATCCCGTAGCTAGGATGAAAGGCGCCCGAACCAAAGTAAATGAAAATGGTAAGTAACAACTTCGTAGGTCAGCATCCCTGGTTAACTTGACAACAGTAAAATCCCTTACCTCAACCGCCATGGCGATGCCGATGTAAACAACTGTCCTTGCGGTCCTGTCTACCCTCCGAACACGTCCGAAGGTTCGTTTCCACCAAGGTAACGTCGGATCAACCCTGACCGACTTTGCTGATAGCTCTAATTCGTTGAGGTTGGCGAAGTTCGCGTATTTCCGCTGCTGGCTAGCGATATGCAAGAACTGGCTGTTTGCGGCCTGCAGCAGGGCGATACCGCATGGCAGGTAAGTGCTCATTATCCAGAACTGCGCATCGCAAGGGAGGAGGGGTCCGATCATGTAGCATATCAAGCACAACATAGCGTATAGGTGAAGCAGGGTGACAGCGATGCATACCAAAGGCAGTCTTCGAATTTGGAGAAACGGGAGTCGGCAGTGACGACGCAGGTAAAATATTCCCCCCACGAAAACCGCGGTCCAGGCTGCAGCAAGACCAATGTAGACCCAGCCGAGAGTACTCGTCGCGATCTCTTCCGGCATTCCTGCGAGCTGCGAATAAAGAACGTCTCGACCGACTCGAGCGTAACCGGCAGCTGTAGTGTCATGTGAAGCTTTTGTTTCTAGGTCTCAGTGGGTCAGGACCGAACTGCCGGCTTACTTATATTCGAAGACGCAAGATCAGAGACTACATTTCCAGCGCGAGACATTCCCCAGGTTGGCTAGGGCGGCGGTCAGGGCATGGGTATCCCAGATCCGACTAACGTTAAGCGCCGGCAGTCTGGGATAATACGCCTTTTCTGTAGGTGCCATGGGACTCGACAAGCAAAAGCAAAACCAGCGTCCACATCGCGCCAAGCCAATTTCAAACAATGGTACCGAGAACACATTAGAACAGGGACCTGGAAGAGAATGGGTACGTATAACATGTCCATGCGAGTTGATGATATGGTCCTGAGTACTTCGTACTCTATTATGGCTATTGCCCGGGACCAGGTCGGCGGAGTCTTGGCGGGCTATTAAAACCGTTATAAGTCGCCGATCCGTCGATCATAATGGGTACTGATATGCCAGGGATCTTCGGATCAGAGCTGTGAGAATGTAACACTGGGGTCTTTCACCCGGGCGTCCAAATAGCTTGGTACTGAAACATAGGACATCCTGTTAAGGCTACGTCGACGTCAACGAGCATTATGAACCAGTGATGGATCACGTCTCTTAGAAACTCAAATTCAATCGAAAATAGCATATACGGTATAGTAACTAAGTGCTTCCAGAATTGTGTTTTGGGTTGCATGCGTCTGAGCCGAGCGGACTCAGCCAATTTCCCAGCCATTAAACAATATTGTTTCAGTCATTCTAGTTTAAGACTGGGGGACGGATGACGCTACGGGAGTTTCCGAGGGTCTTGGTGAGTGCGACACGAGAACATTCGTGCTCCACGGCGGTCTAAGTAATGCACGACCCTCTAGTAATAGCTGTGATGTGATGGGTGGTGGTGGTCTGAACCTGGTGCTTACAACTGCCAGGGGTATTCTTTGTTAGTTACCTCCACTGGACCACCATATGCCGTATGACACCAGAATGTAAAACTCCAAAAGAAAATTGTATGGAATATACATTGGCATTTCTGCCAAGATTGACCTTCGTCACTTTGCGATAGAGGCAAGCACTGGCAAAACCATCATAGCATGCTTACTGCCATACAAATTCCCTACCGGATCCTACATTGGACACGCGTGGAGGTAACTAACAAATAATACCCCAGGGAGTCGTATAACAGCCTGGTAATCGTGGAGAAAATGCTGCCTAGCTGCGTGATTTCGAGGCCCGCTTATTCCGGGAAGTGTGGCTTCCGTGTTTCGAGATCTGCAGTCGCTCAAGCAGCTGGCGAGTAATTACTTGCGTAACCAAGAATCAATTATGTAAAGTTGATAGTGAGACTTTGCTTTTGGCCCCCAATAATTGCACGACCACTTTTCACATGGGCTCTAGGAGAAAGAGCCGGACTTACCCCCCCGGGCGCCATAAAGGCCACACAGTAACCAGGAACTGCGTTTTGGGTCTAGCTCTTGACTAAATCGAAATTTCGTACCCAGTCAATAGCACCAAATCGATGTCGCTGTTTTAAGTTACACTTTGTTGCGGATTCCCGTTACTGTGTGAGACTTCTAGCACCCGGGGAGATGAAGAAATGTATGTCAGGGTCTTTTTCAACGTTGCTTGAATCGACCGCCCACGATACTCGAGCCAAGGGGCGGGAACTACCTGCCCCCATTGTACTAGCGATCGGATCCAATTTCGAAGTGGAGCTCCAGACTGCCAATCCCACACGCCGATTTGATCTGCTGAGACCAAACCTTGTAAAGTGGGTACGGGCATGGGACGAACGTTAAGGGCATTTCCCGGGTTTCCACATGTACCTGCATTGCCAGAGCCGCTCGGGGCATTCTGGGGCGTTAGAGTCCCGGAATGGATGGCTGTGAGGCGTGAATCCTGTATTGCGCTAATTTCCCACCAATTCGACAAAAGTGAGACGTTGCCCTACGCAGCGTCGTCGGCCGCCTCCCGGCCAGCCGCCCTAATAGTGTGGGTTCTACCAGCCCTAGCGCTAAAGCACTCCCGTAACCCCATGGGTCACCCCGGCCCAAACTCCTACCTACTGAATTAGGCATCGTCTAGTCTAATCACCTGAGTCTATTTTCGTTCACTGCGTACAAACCTGATACACAAGCTCGACCGCAATACCCACACTGGATCGACTGCACGCACCGATAACCCCCACCATTTCCATAGCGCGACATGTGGAGATGGTCGGGATGTTCGTGGCAGATCGCGCATTCTTTTGCTGTTCCGCCGTTGATAAGTACCGTGCCTCGCATGTCCGAGACCAACCAGGCGGGCCGCATGGTCGACCTTGTCCGCTGGAAGGTCTTGAGGGTTCCCGTGATCGGCTCTCTGTGCGAGATGATTCTGATATTAAATTGCCCGGCCACAGGCTGTCTGGGGTCCAGGGGAAGCCCATGGCGTATGGGAATGGACAGTCTCATTCCTGGCTCCCGCGGGCTGGGCGGAGAGCAGGGTGCTCGGGATAGGGTTATTAATTACGCCTAGTACAACAATTCCTACGGACATAACCGCCAACTTTGTTATAGAATAGTACCATAAGCCTGATGCCAATCACAATATGAAGGTTCAGTGCAGAGCAATGGTTGCCATCACACAAGTTGTTTCGAGTGTCCCGTCTGTCATGGCACCTGCTATTTTAAAGTTGCAAGAACTTTCAGTCTGGGCATAACTATCTAGAGGAGAAAGCGACATAGCGAAAACATGAGATTTACTTCTAGAAAATTAGTAAAAATTATACGATGAATACATACGACTTCAAAAACCTCGATAGTCGAATTATATAATACAAAGGAGTAGACTGGTTCTAGTTCCTGTAATAATCAACAATTATTTATTTTTATTATCTTACTAAGTCGATTTCCGTTGTTGCTCCAATTCACCTCCAGTCGATCCACCCCGTAAGGGTCCCTCGAGAGGATGCTCGCTTTGTTGGCGTTGCAAGTGGCCGCGTTCGTAAACTCTCCTTGTTCAGCACAAGGCATCGAAACGGGAGTCTATTGTTCACTTGATAAATGCATGCCTCCGGCAGGGAGGGCCGTCTCTTTGTGCCTCGGGTTACGAGATCAAACATCGTAAGGTAACAAGCCAGTCGAACGTTGTTCCATAAACCATGTAAACCGAAAGGTTCAGTCGCGTGAGGCGTCCTCTTTGCGTAATACCTATAATACTGCTCATGGTTCACTAGGGAAGAGCAAGTAAGACAGCTCACTGCGCACCTTTACCATGTCCGATACAGATGCCGCCGCTGATAAAACCCCCTCCGGGGCGGCTAGGACAAAGTCCAACGCGGGCCTTTCAGGATCTCGGTGGGCGACGCAGGATACAACAGAGACGCAAACCAAGGATGACGACAACGGCGATGACGTACTTTCTGACCCAGAAACGGACGACCAGGAGGAAGAGGAGGATGATGACGACAGCGACATTGTTGCGGTTGAAGAAGAAGACGAATTTGGTGAGGAGGAGGAGGGGGAAGAATACGACCAGCTAGCGTACATTCAACCGGACGTCGAAGACATCGAGAACATCGAGCACTACAGGCGCGGGGGGTTCCACCCGGTAGCCTATGGCGACAAGCTGGCGGAGCGGTTCGAGGTGGTCAGCAAGCTGGGGCACGGCGGGTTCGCGACGGTGTGGCTGTGCATCGACCACCACAAGAGCGACGCGGACCAAGACCAAGACCAGGTCAAGTGGCGCGCCGTCAAGATCATCCGCGCGGACCAGTCGTACGAGGAGCGGGCAGAGCTACGTCTGAAACAACATCTGGAGTCGCAGGGCGTGGGGCGGCGCGAGTGGGAGGCAAACCACGTGAGCCTACCGCTCGAGCACTTCTGGCTCGAGGGCCCCAACGGGCGGCACCTGTGCGAGTCCTCGGCGGTGCTGGGTCCCTCGGTGGCCGAGCGCTGGGAGGTACGCATGCCAGCGGACCGCCCTCCCTTGCTCAAGCACCTGTTCTATCAGGTAGCCGGCGCGTTGCGCTTCCTGCACGCCCGGGGAGTCTGCCACGGCGACTTCACCCCGGGCAACATGCTTCTGCGGCTCGGCAACGAGGTCACGCGTCTCAGCCGTGGCGAGATGCTCGCCCTTCTCGAGGAGCGGGGCTCGGCGCCCCTGGAGCTGGCTGAGGGGGTCGCGCGGGAGGACGTCGGGCCCCCGCACGCCCCCGCCTTCGTCTACGAGCCAGCCGACCTATCTAACCTTCCGCTGCGTGACGACGCGGCTGTCATCGACTTCGGAGAGAGCTTCCTGACGGCGTCGCCGCCCGAGTGGTCGGGGATCCCGCCCGAGTTCGCGTCCCCCGAGGCCATCTTCAACCACGCGCCTGGGCCGGGGAGCGACGTGTGGGCGTTCGCGTGCGCCGTGGTCGCCTGCCTGACGCGAGAGGTGCTGTTCTCGGCGGAGCGCGACTGCGCAGTGGCGTGGTTCGAGGCGCTGCTGGGCCCGCTGCCGGCCGTGTACCGCAACGCGCAGGCGGGCCAGCTGCGGAAGCTGTCCAGTCTAGAGGAGACCACCGAAGAGGAGAAGGTGTGGATTGAGTCGGAGCTCGAGCGGCTGGAGAGCGGTGGCCCGTTCGCCGTCGACGAGGATTCCAAGGGCGCGCAAGACCATGTTGCGACCCTGATGGAGCACACCGGTATCAAAGACCCGATCGGGGCCACGCTGGCCAAGGAGCGCATCTACAAGGACTACGCACGCGACGGGAACGGCAATGCCCTCCCGGACGAGGGGATGGTCAACGTCATACACAAGATGCCGGAGGAGGAGGTGCGGCAGCTCGGCGACTTGTTGAAGAAGATATTCAAGTACGAGCCAAAGGAGCGCATCGGTATGGACGAAGTGCTGGCGCACCCGTGGTTCGCGAATAGGGCGAAGCCGGAGAACCAGCAAAGCACGCCTTACGATCTCATGAGTCTCCCCCCCGCTAACGAGGCTCCACAAGATGTCCCGAGCCGCCACTCCACTCCGTTCAAGGAGGAACCTAGCGACGAGGAAGGACCCTCTCCGAGCGGCAGTGCTCCTCCAGGTCCGTCTCCTCTCGCGGCGAACGCCACGCCACCCAACAGCCCACCACCACCCGAGACGCAGGAGCCAAACCCGGGCCCGCAGTCTCAGCCGACGAACAGCCGCCTCGGTTTGAAGGACAAAGCCAACGAGTTCGCCGGCAAGATCCGGAAGGGTGCTGCCAAGAAATGGAAGCTCTTGCAGAGCGCGCTGCCCAGCGAGCAGCAGCTAACGGCGCTCCTGACGGGATTACTCGCTGGGTTCATGTTTCTTACCTTCGTGAAGTTCATGTTAACCCCGCAATCGCGTCCGGTACCCAAGCAGTGTCCTCAAGACACACTGCTCGTTCCCATGACTATCAAGTCGTCGACTTCAACGTATTATCGGGGATTGGTTGCATTCTCCGCTCCGAGGGAACAGGGTTTAAACGATACCTGTACTTGTATTATAGCAAGGGGCATGAAATAGGGGGTCGGTGAGACTGTAATACATGTTGTGTCAGTTGGTTTGTGATTAGATATCTAGATGTCCTAATATTGTTATATTCGTCTTAGGTGGCACTGGATCATCCCTGTGTAGGTGCGGGACCGTGGCTTGTGGTCCAGATGCACCGGGACACGAACTGTTTTTCCGCACAAGACAAGGTGGCATCAGGGGGACTACTGTAGGTGGGTCGATGGCCTGAAATGAGTTCCAAGATGACTTCGTCCTTTACTGCAACCCGACAGTGCTGAAGCATCGTTTCCTACCGAACATCTGCTCTCGTCGAGTATCCCATGTTGTTCGTTCCAAAATTCTGTAACTCGGAAGCTCTCATCCGAACTGGTGATTCAAGTGATGCATGGTCACCCAGTCGGGACCGCAGCCCGAAAAGCCGTATTCGGATCGCCATGAGCGCATTCTGCCTTAAGCTTCCGTTCCCTTCCTACTTTCCCACTCGCGGATGGCACCGGCGCTGACATCCTTGGCGTCGACCTGTATATCCACGTTAGTTACGGTTGACCTGATTCTGCATCATTCGTTAATCCAGGGGGTCGAATTTACCCACGAACAAGGCCACATGATGCCCGACCTGGGTTCACAGCCCTCCCACTCGATGAGGTAGACCAAGTTACCACGGTCGCGCCCCTCGCCGACGATCTCCTTGATGCCATGCCAGCCCTTACGCGGTGCGGATAGAACGCCTTGCGACTCGTCGACTACACCGCCGCTCACGCTGCCTCGCTTCTCTTTGCGATGCGGCGGCGATGCCTTTGGTGTTGCAAGTGGGCCGAGAAGCGAAGCCGTCGCTGTGGCGGAAGGCGACGAAGCCAAGGAGGTAGAAGCAGATGAGGGTAACGAGCATGAGGTTCCTGTTGTGGAGGCCGCAGTCGAAGTTGAGTGCTGGGAGCTAGGGCTCCGTGGCGACCCGGGTGGTGTGAATGCGAGAGGCGTGTGAGGCATCACACTGCCCGGGACGGAAGCTAGGACAGGTGCGGCGGGGGGAGCATCCCGCAGGCTCTCCCGGATAGCCCGGCGCAGCGAACTACGACACCCGTAACCGCTTCCTTGGGCCTCCTTACCGTTCCGGGCGGACAGTTTCGTAATTCTCGAGGTCGTGGATCTTGTTCGCATCGTTGTCGAGCTTATGCATGCGTCAAACAAGGTTGCGGCGGGTGAACCCTAATGCTCGGACCCAAAGGCAAGGTGATATGTTCGGGCTTAATCAATAACTCCGTCCGTAGCATAAAAGAAAAAAAAAATATAGAGAAGTGGGAGTAGGAGGTGAATCCCAGAAACCAAAATGAAAATGCTTTTCAGGGCATATGAGCGTAGATGGTTCTTTGTGGCCTGAGATGGGGTGGCGTCGGGGCTGGAAGGAAAGAAGGGGCGTGAAGCTCGATCGCAAACCCTATCGTTGCTAGAGAAGGCGCATCCCAAGGTCACCCTTAGACGATGCACTTAGTGGCCTGGGCTATGCGGAAGGTGCTGTGAATATCAGAATCGGAAATTAAAGACAAGTATGGGCAACTATCGTCAAACTAAAATGCAGCACATGATTAAGGAGAAGAAGGAGGTGCTGAGACAACTGTAAAGGCTCGCTCCCCTGTGTGCGACCGCTATATGTCAGTCATCAACACATGGCCTCACCAAAGAAGTCCACGGATCAGGGTCCCCTCCTAGCAACTCATGCTCCATGTTCCTCGTCCGTATGCAGCTTTCCAGATATTAACTCGGCACAACTTGCCGAGCGCTGATTACTCCATCCCGTGTTCTGACACACCACCTCTTCAGAACGTCTCCTGCTCATCCAACTCTTCGCCCTCCGCCGGGATCTCAAAACCCTCTTCGGTAGAGTACAATATCGTCTGGATCTGCTTGATGAGACCATCCTCCTCCTTCTCGATCTCAGGATCCGCCTCGACAGCCTGCTGGATCAGAAGCTCTATGTCGCGCAGCTTGCTGAAGTAGAAATCTCGTTCGCGTTCGAGGCCAACAACAGTTTCCTTCAAAGTTGCATTCTCCTGCATCAGAGCAGCAGATGCAGCACCGCCACCGGCAGCAGTTCTGGCGGCGCCGACGCGGGGCGCTGCACGGGCTGCCGCAGCCGTACGAGGTCCGGTCGTCGTAGGCGTCGTACCACCTCTCCGTCCAGCTGCACTAGCATTCCTAGGTCTGGAGTCTGCAGCCCCTTTGATCTTCGCTGACACGTCGTATTCGCCGCCGGGGTAGTGTTGATCCCAGAATCGCTTGGCCCATTGAAGGAATTCTAGGTTGTCCTGCATCTTGCACTTGATGAGCGCCTGGACAGGGATGGGCTTGTCGATGCCGTATTTGTTAAAGCAGTCTGCAATCAAAATTCACATTAGCTAAGCCTTGTTTAGGTTTCGATAGTCGGACACAGTGCGTTGCTTGGGGGGATCGGGTGAGAGGAAGAGCAACTGACTCTGCAGCTCCTTGAAGTTGTTCATGTACTGATATTCGGCATTGGCATTGATCTTGACTCTGTCCAGTCTCAGGTCGCCGAAGATGCTGTCAAAAACAACGCAGAGAGGAACTCTATCACAAAGAACACTTGTTAGCTTCCGTATTCCGGTGAATCGACCGACAGACTAGCTGTCTATCCCATCCCTCAGGCACACTAGATTATCCATGTTGACGGGGAAAGGGGCCAAGTCGCGATGGGTATCCGTACTCACCCTGTACCGCATTGCTCGACCTTCTGGACCGTCAGTGCCGGTTGGGTGAGGCTGTTAAGCCATGCCACCAGCTCTTGTCTATTGAAAGCAAACGCGCGTCAGCCATGGTGTTTTATTCAAGACGGTATCGAGGGCCGCATGCAACGTGGTTCGCCGTCGCTTACCGAGATTCGCCCATCTTTGTCTTGGCTAGAGGATTTTAGGCACGCGATGGAGAAAAGAGTGCGGTAAATTCAGGTGCGGGCAGTAGAAGGGATTTGCGCGGACTGGATGAGTGCAATGCTTGGAAAACGCGACAGGGAAAGCCGACCAGTCGTAGTTGTTTTATTGTTGATTCGTATATTTTTTTCCGCCGTCGGAGGGGAACGAAAACGGCTGTCCTGATTGATCAAACTGGCTGCCTTCGCCTCTATGCCTTATCGATTTCCATATGTCAATGGTCACCCAATCAACCGGATAGTGGAGGGGCAGTTACTTGTCAAGCCACATGAGATGATGAGGTAATGCTTGTGGCTGTGCCGCGAAGACCGAGGTACCACTACTAAGCCAAGCCATGTGCGGATATCAGATTTACGACTTGTCTCTCTTTCACTTCACATACGACGCTGACATCAGAAGCAGTACAGAGACGATTTCACGACCTTGTTGTAGCAATCGCCACGAAGGAACTCAGTTCGTTGTTTTGATTTCTGTATCTCCCTATTCGACGTCTTCAACCTAAACATGTATGTCTGACGTTTTTAAGTACATGAGTGAGCATCCATCGCAATTAGTAATCCAGCCGCCTACCTGGTAGCACTCGCTGGCGATTCACCCATTCATCCCGCATGTGCCGCACCTATAGCTGTCAATCCTAGCTATCAAACGAACCACACAGAATATGGAGCATATGAATCCACATCTTTAGTAACGGGCGGTGAGCAGGGGAACACCGTGGGTGCCCCAGCAGCTCAAGATGCCGAAGTCGTTGCCGATGACAGTGTCTATCAGGAGAGAGTGTCAGAGGCGATGCAGGGATTGGTGACTGGAAATAGCCGTTACTGGAGTGGAAGAAATAGCTTACTGAGGTTGTGGGTGACCTGTTTGCCCTTGCAGGTGCACTTGAGGGTATGGTCATCATCGGGAACGTCACAGTCATAGCAGCCCGCCGACTGGAAGTTTCCGCTAGGGGTGCTGTCGTGTTAGCATCACATCAAGGAAATCAAACCGCCGTTTTAGGATAGACATACTCTTTCTTCGAGATGAGCTGGTCCTTAGAGGTGTCGTAGCCGTAGCACTTGTTGAGATCGATCATCGAAGTGACGTACAAGCCATCGCCATCTTTGCAGGCGGAGAAGAAGTTGGGCTTTTCATACTCGACGTAAATGCCGCCGTGAATGCAGGAATCAGAGAAGCCCGAACCCGGGACGCCCTCGGTGGAGTTACGAGGGGGAACACCTTCAGCCACGGCGGTAAGCACGCTGATGATGGTGACAAGAGCCTTGATGGTTTTCATCATGGAGGCAGGTATTTTTGTTTGTACGTGAGTGGTATGTCGATAACGTGCTTGAGTGAGAGCGTCTTTGGAGGGAGGAAATATTGAGAGAGGGTGGTGGAAGTATTTTGGTTCCGGGTGTGGAAAGTATATGCAGGAAGGTGCCCGCCAGTCGTTGCCTTTGAAATTTGAACAAAAAGCAACTGCTTGTAAGGCTACCTTAACTATATGCCAAAATATCAACCTTGATGGATCGAATCTTTGCTAGAACGACTGCCCTCCCTATCCCGTATTCTCACCATCTAGGCTGTATGTAATCTTTTCGAGTAATGAAACCTATACGAAAAATACCACGAAGACCAATGCATCGCGCCTGTTTCGTGCAACGCTCACGCCCCTGAGAATACTTGACTGTTCCACTCGATTAACATTTAAGGTCCATTACAGAATGCTGTGTCTCCGACCAACTCAAGCCCTGGTAAGACGTACGAGTCACAGCCTACGGGAATGCCTAGCTACGTGTAAAGCGGGGATATAAGCAGGCGCCCATCTTATTTATGGACACCTACGGGATACACGTAACAATTTTCAGTTGCGGCTGATTCGCAGTCTATTAGACGGGTTATATAATCCTTGCTCTGCAAACATGCTTTTACCTTTCTCCCTCTCTCCCAGTTTCTTACCCCTGAATATGGACCCCATAAATCCCTTATCTCCATTATATCTCCGTAATAATTGCCGGTATGATCTCCCACTCAACATACAAGGTGAGTATGAAGGGGATAATAAGGCAATGAAATACGCGTAATAGGCTTTTTCATACCGCATCGGCCCTTTACTTGCGCGGAAGAATTCCAGTATATACGCTTGTCCCATCAACATGTACGACGGCACGTTACAACATATATGACATCGCAGAGCCTAGGATATACGAAGTTATACTACGACAGAGTCAAACGGTGACACATTAACCTGAGTATTCCGAACACGCGTAGAATAGGTAGTTGCCAACATGCCACTCCTCGGCCTACTATGCTAGCTAATCATAATCAAGCGTAGGACAATCACTACTAAATTTTTTTAACCCACTGCTACCCACCTGGAAGGGCTTTCCCACCCACGAATGGGTTAATTTGGTTTTGGTACTTACCTCCGGATAGTTAACCATCGTGGTTATTTTTCGACCGCGTATTAATTGACATACTAATTAACGTTTAGATTTGAGGCCAAAATAACGCTGTTAATATATGGTTTATATAATACTATATGCAATCAAAACTATCGGCAACCGTATAAAAATTCAAAGATACTATTATGGGTAACTACGGTTAATAATATCTTTAACCACCCATGGGTGGTTAAGTACTTGGAAAATAAACGTCGCCCACGAGTACCGGCCCACGGTCGTTGGTAATTAGTGCGTGGGTATCCGTGGGTGAGTAATTGCAAAGCCTAACTCATCCATATTGGCATTCTCAAGCTGTGTGGAGTCTTCGGATAGGGTTCCAAGTTTATTTCAACCGTTTCATTGTCCATTCTTTCTGCATCACTTTGGTTCGTTTTGACGGTTTTTCTCCTCTCTCTGTGTCCCATGGATTTAGAGAACTCCCTGGACACACAATGACACCCTGCCTCACGATGCGCCAGGGCAGTATGAAGAGTTGTGCTACATGTACCTTATCATCAGCTGGCAACGGGTCGGGGTTCAACGGGCGGTCCGCCTACGATCTTAAAGCAAACGAAGTCTACATGTCGTTCGATGCAATGTGCCTAATCGTTTCCACCGGTACAAGAGAGTGATGCCTTTATTCTGGCTCGTAACCTTTAAGACAATGGAATTCTTCGAATTGTCCGGACCCCCTATTTCCAAGCAGTACCACCCTCACTTCTTCACTTCCATTTTAGCATCCAACCCTCCATAACGAGATAGTGAGGAGAAAGAATTCACTCATTTGTGCTATCATCACGCGAGCTGCCATATTAGCACACACTCCTTCTATCCTATACAAATCTAGGGCACAAACAACCCCGAGGACGATCTAGCATTCCACTACGAACTGTCATCATCTCCCGTCGGAACCTCAGCACCGACCGCGCACACTCTCTTTCGGCGCAAAGCATGTGCCCTGGCCATCAGCACACCCAAATCCGGACTGAGCGATAGCCCTACAAGCTGCCTCCCACTCATCGCCCATCAGATAGTCGCCAGAGGTAGCTTGAACGCACTGCGGCAGAGTGTTAGTAAGATGCACCCTAACGTGATGCCGAAGGGTAAAAACAGCCTGAGAGCATAAATGTCTTACCCGTCCTGAGGGAGTATCATAGACCACTTTTGAGTTCTGTTTGATATTAAGTTAGCGGCCGCCATGTTAGGACTTCAAACAGAGCACCAACCTCATATCCCGATTTGGCATATTCCTCACATGCAAGGGTTGTAATTCGCCAGTTGTAACTGTCACCATTGTGGCAGGCACAACTTGGATGGTCGTCTGCCAGCCTGTTTACCAACCCGTCCCCGCAGATCAATAACGGGTACCTCAAGTATAAGTTGGTTCTGAAGGTGGACTTACACAGAAGGGGCGAACATCAGAGGTGTGGAAAAGACGAGGGTCAGAGACAGACGCATTATGAATGTGTATATCCGGGGATAAGTCCTGGAAAGACAGGGTAGCAGCGAGAAGCAAGACAGTGAGAAATGAGGTATAGAAAGGCAGGGTCAAAGCTACGGTGCGGACTCCACAGGAATGAGCGTACGTTAGGTGGGCGCTTGAAAAAAGAACGGTTGTCGATATTGCTCAACAGAAACGAGTGACTCGATTTTAACAGATGCAGACTTAAAGACGCTAATGAATGAGGCGACGGGAGAGCTGCGGAAGTTGGAATCTGGTGTTCATATATACAGGTATCTTTGCTTTACAGTAGGAGACTGTGGATTACACGTGGTATGGACCCAATTATCCTCATGAATCTTTTGTGGGTCAACTGAAGTGTACTAAACTATATGTAAGGGGTAAGTTTTATAGCGCGTATCAAGTAAGGTGTAGACCATTCCCCTATTGGTAATTCATCAATAAGCACTCCCTGACTATAGAGTGACAACGAAAGGTTAACCAAGGTATGTCCAAAAATTAAGTACTTAGTAAGTACTCCTGTAGTCATGAAGTACTCGTTTTCTATTAACTAGCACTTCGGATATCTGCAGTACTCACTCGATATATGCCTTTAAAACTGGCTACGCAAAAAATGTGGCAAGAGCATTAGCTGAATCGTGGTTTGTAATAGCATCCCTCAATGATGGTTAAGCGCGGGCGATTTGCCCATACGACGTTTTAGTACACTTTGTGTAGAAGTGGACTTGTTGTGGGTGTAATGAGGTCCATACCTCGTGTGAGATATACTCTTGCGTTAGGTAAAGGGTGATAAGCGGTGGGGTTGCCAAAGACCGTTTAACTCGGGGTAACATTCGGCGAGGTCAGCCTTGCTGGGCAGCTAGTTCGGCCTGTCCGAAAGCTTCTACATGCCATGGCTTGCGGGACCTCCTAATCTGCATGATTGAGGATTGCGCATTCATATAGTCGCTGCCATCCGGACTCTGAAGCCTTCCCCACATGGGCGTGCCCGGATTCTTTATCGAAAGAATCTAGTGAGGGATCTACACTCATCCACATGTCGGTCAAGGAATCAGGTAGCGTGTCATGATTACCCCTAACACAGCCTCACCCGCAGCCAGCCGGGTCGCCTGCCCCACGGGTTTGGCTTTCGTCCGAACGGGTCTGACGGGTATGATCGACAGGGAGTACCAACTAGCGCTGTCAGGAATCGAACCTAACGTAACATGTAACTCCCACCTAGGTCCCGTCTAGCCGGGCAATACGTGGGTCGCTTTGGTTCACCAAGGCCCTGCGAGGCATCGTGACCGGTGAAACACACTAGAAGGTCGTGGGTTGTGGGAAATGATAAATGCCCACCTCCCTCGGGCTGGTGAGAAAGAAAAGCTAACCTCATCTCTATGGCTAACAACACACTCTTTTAAGTCTCTCGTTCTTAACACGGCACTACGCCAGCCAAGCCCGTCGCTCGCTCACCACACTCTTTATATTGCTCTCCCCTCGGCCAGCACTTGTCCGTTATCCATAATGTTCATTCGCCAGCTTTCCGTAGGCCTCGCCGTCCTCGCCGCGTCGTCGCATGCCACTCCGATGCCACAGTCACTGGCCTCGTCGCTGCCGGCCGGTACAGTCCTAAAGCCTGACGATGTCGTCATCGTCGGTGCCGACAATTCGGTACGCATCATGAAGGACTACGAATACGACCAGCTTGACAGCGCCACGAAGTCTGCCAAGTCCCATGCCACAATGCCAGAATCAGATGTGGTGGCCGCCCGCGACGTACTGCGCCAGAGTCGTCCTCGTGGCTGCCAGGAAAGCGACGAAATTCAAGTACTCTCGGACGAAACGTTTCTCAACTGGGATACGCCCGTGTCACCTGTGGTCAGCGCCGCAGGTGGCAAAAGCACAGTGTCGCTCACGAAAGGGTACTCCATCACTAACAGCCTTTCCGTCGGGGTTGGGGCCAGCGCCGGACTCATCAAGGACATCCTGTCCCTCTCCTTCACGGTTGATTATTCTCAGTCTTGGACTACCGACTCTTCACAGTCCTTCACATTCGAGGTGCCCGATGGCCAGTTTGGTCTGGTCGTCACCCAGGCGAAAACTCGCCGCCTCACGGGCAACTACTTGAGCGGCTGTACCGATAACTGGGAGAAGACGAGCTTCATGTCTGACACTTACACCAGCCAGTCATACGGGAACATGGAGTGGGTGCAGGGCGTTATTAGACTGTGCAATAGCACCTCTTATCCAGTCCCGTATTGTATCGGAGATGGAAGCCATTATTGAGGTGCCTCGATCGTGAGGTGGGGAGGGGCTCTCTGAACGACCTCATGTCGTCGTGACGGGATTTAAAATCTTAAGAGTGTCGAAATAGCTTTCAGGGCATCTTAAAGATCTCAGAGTCGAGTAATTATAGATGTAGATAATTTTGCGCTGGTGGAAACTGTGGGCTACGTCCAGAGTTAGATACAGAGAATATACATTTTGAAACCCGTAAATAGAAATTCTAAGGTGGCCATTTAAGAACGTCAATAGTTCCAGATGATTCCAAAATGAAACAGATAGCTATAAAGCCAGAATAGAATGTTAGTCCTCCTCGAATTGTTATGATTTTGGTGCAGAGGTTAAAATGCATTTTACATCAACGCTCTACTGTTACGGCCTGGTTCCCCGTAACGGACGTGAGATGAGAGACTGAACACCCGTACGGCTTCCCGCGGGTAGAACTGTAGGCGCCCCAGTTGATTGCTGCAAATGCGATCAATCGCCAGCCCTTTGCCCTTCGGCGCCGCAGCGGAGTGGGGTGCAGCCGTTACATCCACCCCCCTAACACGTCGCCATTTCGCATAGTACATCACCGAAATCGTATATTTACAAATCGAGAAAGGAAAACACCAATATACACGGCACCGAGCCGCGATGCTGGTACGAGCCAGATCTGTCTCGGGCATCAGGCTGGCTATTGTTCGACGATCTAGTTTTCAGATGGGAGCCTTTCTTCCAAAACTGGGCGATACTCCGGAGGAGATCAAACAAAGATCTGCAAAAGTCGTATTCATCGCAAACAGGCTTTAGCCCAGCGTGCAGCGTCGGTATAATGATTACGAGACGCGAGGAGACCCGACCGCAGAGTGTGGCGACTTCGGCGATAGCTGCGACTATTCCAAGTTAGGGGTAGGAACCCCCTGTGCAAACCAGGCCCACCTGTGCCCTGAAGAGGCAATTTGGAGGCAGTTCGATTACGGGATCAACGGCTGGGGAGCTAGTGTTACAAGGATCAAGGCCTGCCGACAGACCGGAAACAACTAAGCGCAGACCGCGCGCTGCTACAATAAATAGGTGGAGCGGAGTGTGGATATACCCAGACAACGGTCACCCGATGTTTATCCACGAGATGTACGGTGAAATCTGTGAAAAAGCGAGTATGGGAGTACTAGACTTTCCTTTCCATTGACGGCTTCGTCCATTGGCAACCCAATATCTAATACATAGCTACATGGTCGACAGATTTTGAGAGGCCAGTAAACAGCTAATGAGGCTACCCTACAGGGCTGAATGAAGCTACCCCGTGAGGGTTAGTGTCACACTTACTAGGGAGCAGCTGCACAGCTCTAGAGGTATAACTTCATGATATCTAAGAATCTAGAAAGCGGTGATCCCACATGGTGTGGGTGACCCACTGATATAGGGCGCTAGGCTCCGGAACGGATCAACGCTGCCCCGAATGATCCCTGAAGTCTAGATAGGGGGGCCTTTTTCTGCGACAGTTAGTATGGGGGAAGATGTAAGGTAGGCTCGAGCAAGAACAAGTGAATTCTTAGCAGGTGTCGTGGGAGAAAAGAGAAGTAGAAGTAAACAAGGAAAATGTTATGACCCAACACGTCTTGGCCTCCCCAGATGGTCGGAACGAAATTAAGCTGCACCACACAGGTTACGTACGGTCACGTAAAGGATCGATAGGATTTATTAGAAAGCCAACAGAAACCTAAGGGGAACGGGAAATGGCAGTTTTTGCTTCGACGTCACAGGCTGACAGATCGGATCGTTCCTTCGATCAAGCTGGAAAGAACACTGCCCTCTTAATGGCTGATATCGTCATGCTGCTGTTAATTGGAGTACATAGGGAAAGATAGGGAGTAGGAAGACCAGCTCACACACCCTGGTCCTGGCTATTTACCGTATGATGTCAAAAGTTCAGACGTTCATGATTGGGCGCAACTGGGTGCGAGCATCACACACTCACACACGCACATGTATCTTATTTTGAGCCAGAATAGTCGCCAGGGAGGTGTAATAGAACCAGTTATCAGATCCCTTGTCATGTATCAGATCTAGGTGAAACTTAACACTTATGATAAAGTGACTCCGCCTTTATTCGGCCTACCACACCGTCTCAGTTTCAACCTGCCATACTAACTACCTTTACATGAGTTGAATGCGCTCAAGCCAGACCTGCCGGAAATAGACCCAACACCCTCCTTTAGCGCCCTGCAGTAAATAGTTTCCAGGCGTTCACATACAGACAGAGAAGCAGAAGAGGAAAAGAAACACGACAGCAAACATGCGCCAAACAGGCTTCGTCCATCACATCAGGAGCTTCCTGCTGCTGGTGGCCACCATCCTGCTCATCGCCACCTCCATCTCCGCGCCCGCCTTTTAAGCGCATCTCCATGCTGCGCGTCGAGATCGACGGCAGCGTCGAAAACAGCGACTACCCCGTAATCGCCTTCGGCACCTTGGGGTAGTACGTTCAGAATGTGATGGCGTACGCCCAAGCTTTCCTCTAAAAAGGAAACGAGAGGAGGACTAATGGGTATGAACAATTCTGGCGAGTGGTGCAGCAGGGCCATAGTCGGCTACGATCCCACCCCCATCATCGGCGAGCACGTCAACTTCGACGGGGTCGACTTTTCCGACTACGCCTCCGCCACCTTGCGCGCGCTGACCCACTTCATGGCCTTACACCACGTCGCGGCGGGCCTGGTGAGGCTTTTAACCCCGTCTCCCGTCTCGCCTTCTCATCCATACCTTACTCCCAACATTTCTCCTCCCGAACTAAGCAAAACAAGTAACGTATCAAAAAAAAGGCCCGCCTTCTTATCTTCCTCCTGGCCTTCGGTTGCTGCGTCGTCGGCAGCCTGACATCTCACGCTCGTGGCGTTCGTGGCCTTCCTCGTGACCATTGTGGCGCTCATCTGCGACTTCGTGGCCTTTGCCATCGTGCGCGACGAGGTCAACGACGCCGTCCGCGCCGCCAACAACGGGAACAGAGGAAACGGAGATGACGACACCCACGCCATGTACGGCGGCGCCGCCTGGTCCCTCGTCGCCGCCGCCGCCGGCGCCCTTGTTGGCATTGTCATCGCCTTCTTCACCTGCTGCAGCGCCCGCATCCGCCGGCGCCGCGAGCGCAGGACCGGTGTTGGTGTCGGCGCCGGGATGGCCCGAAGAGCGACTACGGCGTCCCTGCTACTGAGAGGCGTTGGTGGTTTGAAGGAGTTGTTGGGAGAAGTGAACAGAGGACGTGGTGGGGTAAGATGGCGTGGTTGTGCGTAAAGGGATGCGCGTTTGAGGAGAAGATGGAAGGGAGTGCTGCGGCTGTATGAAGCATGGGCTGGTGACTGATATATACCCTATGATTCCATGAGGGGAGGCTTTTTGAGCGGCCTTCGGAGCAGGAAGTTGTTTCGTTGCTTAATATTATATCCCAGTGGCAGAGAAGACGCCATATTTCAATAGTTGCGTGTGCGCTTCATTATTGCATAGCTCTTTGTTGCAGAATAGGGGTAACTTGCTTAGTAATCAAGACTTATTAATTTGTAGGCACCGAGAATAACGTTATTCCGGGGTGCCCGTATTTATATAAAGCTCTCTAGCTCATGCTTTGTAAAGCGTTGATGAGTTATGACATTTACGCTTTCCATATTTTTCGAAACCTTTCCTCGCGATTTTCTTAAATGTGACAGTATCCCTATCTTCCATGATAGAAGTATAAATTGCTGTATTTTACTGATCCTGAAGACAGTATCCGCAGGCACATGATAATAATAGATTGAGAACGGGTGGTTAACGGCATGATATTGCCCCTTACATACCCATTCAATTATCTGACAAGTTCTCGTCTGAGATATCTTCGTCCTCGTCGTCACTTTCGTCCTCATTTGCCGATCTTTTAGACGCTGTCGATCCAACCCTAGCGTGCCTGGCTGGTGGCTTACTTGGGGGTGGTGACAAAAGGCCCAACTTTCCTCTGCTCGTTACCCCGCTCCCGTAGTCTTTCCTAACGACGGGGGTATCTGGATCATGTGCGTCATCTCGCAAGTGGTTTTCCTTGGCGAGGCTGCTATCGGGTCCTCTCACGCTGGCGAGGTAATCCTCAAATTCGCTCGCCGTCTTCGCGATGTTTCGGAAGTTGGCCCTGGTCAGCTTCACGGTCATCCAGGTTTTCTGCCCGCTCCTGGCGGCATCCTCCTCCGTCATGCCTGCGGCCTTGAGCCTCTTCTCGCGCTCGTAGTGGCCCAGGGCGATGGCGGTCTGGAAGGCGTTTCGGATCTGGCGGCCGTTCCAGGTCGTGTCCATCTCCTCGTTCTTCCTATAATGCTTGTCTGCGAATTCCAGGAGCGAGGCCCTGTCGAACTTGATCTTGACCCCCGAGGCCTCGTTGTTGCGCTCGATCCGCTTGAGGATGTTTTCCCAGATCTGGCGCGTCTCCCGTTGCTGAATCCGCGGGTAGCGCAGGGAGATGTGGATGCGGGACTTGAAGGCCTCGTCGATCACACCGACCCGGTTCGTGGTGAGGAAGAGAATACCAGAGTAGTACTCGAGCTCGCGGAGAAACATTACAGAAGTCAGCCGTGTTGGGCAGAAGAATATCCTGGGAAGTACTTACCTGAAACGAGAGCATTACGATCTATGTCCCGCCAATCGCGGCGTGTTAGGAATACGTCAGCTTCGTCTAAAAGTAAGACGCAACCCCATCGATGCGCCCGTTCGGTATGCTCCCTAAGATTGTCCTCGACGTCACTAGCATCGACTCCCAAGTCTCCGCATGTTAGCGAATAAAGGGGCCGCCTGGTATATGCCGCGATCGTCTCCGCTGTACTCGTCTTGCCTGATCCTGGGGGCCCGTGGAGTAGTATGATAAGCCCACGACCTTTTCCCCTCACAATCTCAATCTGCGTCGAGGCCTTGTTCAGTCCGTCCAGGTCGACTTCAACCTTTCCGCCCGTCGCGTGATTCTGCACCAAAGCAATCAAGAGATCACGGTGACCCTCGGGAATGACTAAGTCATCAAAACCCGTGTCCCGGGCTTCGTCGCTCTTGTCGATTTCAGCAAGTTTGCTAATGTCGACATAGCCTGCGTCATTGCTGCTGTTAGATAGGCACACAATTCCCAATCAGAATACAAGGATGACTGACAGTAACTCCGGGTGCGGAACACAAAGGCAGGTATTTCATATGGAAGAAGTTGGAGATGCTCAGCGGACTCTTGCACAAGTTCAAAATCGATCGGCTCCGCGAAGGTGTGGCTGGACGCCATGTAGTCATCCGTTATTTTCTCGTCAACCTCATGGTCAAGCAGCTGACGCCACCTTCCGGCGTCTGTAGCGACGGACTCCTCAACCTCTGTTTGATCCGGCCTGCTCTTTCGTAATATGCCGAGTTTCGGTCTCTGGCGGGGGCGGGTACGATAGAAGTTCTTCAAGTCGATGAACACGTCACCGCGAAGTTCTTCCTGGTATGCACGTCGCGTCCTAGGAACGGTAAAACCATTGTAGCTTTTATGACCGTACGAGTTGAGGAAATCCCGTCCTCTAGCCTCGAGATTGGCGGCAATTTCATGCTTTCGCTCGTGGAAGCGAAGAGGATAGATTGGCAGGTCTGTGATCTTGCATTCTCCGCTATAGTGTTTGATTTGCCTACAGCTGTCCAGCGGTCCCACTCGCAAACCGTCGAATCCCATCTTGTAACAATCGATCGTGAAGGGACTCCAAGTGCCAAGTCCTGATGCCTCGACAAGCGCATCTTTGTTGGTGTTTTCGTTCTCAGAGTCTGCCTCATCCGAGTCATCGGAATAGCGTCTGGGGCGGGTGTTGCGTATTATTTGTTGGCGCTTAATTAGTGCAACCTCCTTCTCTTCTTTAGTATGGTTGCGTCTTCTTGGCTGGCCTCCCGTGACGGAGTAGATTTTGAGTGCCTGCTCGTATCCTTGACATTCGTCATATAGAACATCGCCCGGCCTGAAGAGATACCATAGCTCGTCAAATGCAATTGTAGTCAACGACCCATTTTCGACCTTGACCCGAAGTTCGAGGTAGTATTTCAATTCTGTCTCGATGAAGTCGTATAACAGTTGTAGGTGCGCAACGCGGGTGCTAACCTCCTTCTCCCTTTTGATGTCGTCTTTGTTTTGCGCGTCATTGGTGGCTGGCGGCTGGTTGAAAGTGACAGGATGTTGGGCGCCGGGACTACGCTCTTGGTCCGGAGCATCTCCACTAACACCACTAGATTCCTGTATAACGGGAGACGCGGTGCCTCTGTTGGTTTCACGGCTTTCACTCAGTTCTGGTTGCTCCCCCTTTGACATTGTCTGTTCGCTACGTAGCTGTTCAAGCTGCTGTTTTATTTGAACTAGGCGATCACTAATTCGGTAATAATACTTCGAGAAGAACTTGAGATTCTATGTTAGTACGTTCAAGGAAGAAGATAGTCCAGAGGATAGCAAAATAGTACTCGCCTTGAAAGGAGGTGCCATACTGAATCGTTTAGAGTTAGTGTCTGGTACAGGAGGCGCAAGATAAGTGGAATTGACTCACATCACCGGCAAGGAAATCAAATTTAGTTCCGAGATGTCTTCAAGTTCGCTCTTTAACACATGAGAATTGAAGACTACCCTTTGGGGACATTCCGATCGGCTTGGACCCATCCCTCGACCTTGTTCGGTACTTTGATCGGCAGGAGCAACACTACGGTAGTAGGCTCGGATTACCGGCTGTGGATGACTGTCGTTATCCCAAAAGTTTTTTTTTTGCCAGTCATCCATGGTGAGTTTCGACACCTCGCATAACCATTCATCTTTCCCATCATCCGATTCGGCACTAAATTACCCTCTCAGCATTTAGTTTCTGTGGTCTGTGCTATAACGGGACTGTATTCCTACTCTGACTTCTCTTTCTTGTTTAGCTCCTTACCAAGTTTACGGAGAATCTCAATTTGGTTCTCTAGGTTTAGTGGAAGATCTGCTTCGTGCTTGTCAAGAAGGTCTTCGATTTCCTGCTCCAGGATGTTGGCTACGCGGGATATCTTTCTGCTCAGCTTAACAGCTCCTGGTGAAACTATGTTGTTCTTTGAGTCGCCTTTCGGTGACTGTCTTCCCTCCTGTTCAGGGGCGCTATGCGAGCGATCCGGTTTGGGATCTTTTCCTTCAGAAGTGACCTCCATATTGCGCGCATTATCTGATGACTCATCTTCATTGTGCCTATTCGGATTGTCAATATAAGTCTGGGTATCGTCCTTCGGTGCATGACCCGGAGGCCCAGAATGTTGGGTGGGCGAGGATGTTGCCTCAGGCCTCGACATTGTTAACGTGGTATGGCAGTCTAAAAAGTCTATGAACATTATGATGAGGTTAAGGACCGACATGGGAGGCCGGGGCTTTAAAATTCCAGGACAGCCTCGGATAGTACCAGGGCTAGTTCACATGGACAGGGGGTCGGTTTTGCTTTACCCCTCTTTTCAGGTTAAGTATGCGGATAGCTATAATAAGTTAATTACACATTTGATTATTTACGGCCTCCCCAGTCATTGCGTTGTTCTCTGATTGCTCTTTCCTCCATCTTTTTACAAAATGAAAAGAACACTTGATGAATCTGATCCTGAATGAGATTAAAAGCTAGTTTCCTAAAAAAAAGAAAAAAAAAATTACTGTACTAGTCAATAACTTCACGCAGGTACCATTGAGTATCGGAATTGGATGCCTCTTGCACGAGGGGCTTTGGGTGTGGTACCGTACCTGTTAGGATCTCGGCCATTGCCTCTGTTCAGCTGTATCACCTTGCTGCACCCCCAATTAGATTTGCAGTTGGGTGGTAGCCGCGGCCAACCATGTAAGCAAGCAGTAGAACACTGCATGTTGAAGAGGCTTGGGGCCGTTTGTACTGCTGCGCCTCCTTCATGGCATTTTCGACCAATCTGCGGAGTAGAACGAACATGATAAGCCGGGATCTATTGCCGGTAGCGCCTAAGCGGTCACCCTCTAGGAGACAGCTATATCCTTAAACCTAAGATGTCTTAAATACCCATTCAAGGGCTTTTGAGAACATCTCAGATCCGTCCCAAGGATAGCTAAATTTTTCATGTTCATTAAGTCTCGCCTCTGTCTCAGCGTGTCTATGTAGCCTTATTACCCGATGGCTCCCAAACAGAGAATAGTTACGCCTCAGCGCCAACCAGATCACCCTGAAGTAACTGAATTCATGGTTCGAAAACTTGACGGCCACGTTCTTCCCGTTCTGAATGCGACACCTGTGTCAGGGGCGAGATACGATGGGCCGACAGGCCAATGGGTTCCTGAACCAGAAAATGACAGTAGGATGCAAGTCAGCCCGTAACTACTCGTAAGCGTGTCGCAAACAGGACGATATGCTGACTCGATCGCCTAACTAGTGATCTTGACCAGATATATAATTGCTGCGTCCAGGCCCAAAACTCACTCATTGCAACTGCTAATAAGTTAGCTCGAAAGCGCAAACTGCCCAGTCTCAATGCTACAGGCATACATTCATGGACCGAAGTTGAAGAATCGGTCTTAAGCTCTTGCAATATTCTGGAAGGGCTTGCCGCAAAGAATAACCAAGTGCGTCCAGGATTCACGGGAAAGCTGAAAGGAGCATTCCGGAAGTTTTGTCAAAATGCCGGTGTCGGAAATACTCTCGTAAATTTCGTCCCAACTGACAACTACCTGTCTGTCTTATGTGGCGGCCTTAAGGTCATCTTTATGGCGCTCCAGCAAACCGACCACTACCGAAAAGACATTTACGACGTTTTGGAGGATCTCCCGTTCATCTTGAACGACCATATCGCTATGGTGGAGTTGAACCGGGCAGATGAAGAGTTGCATCGGCGTGCGGCGGCTCTCTATGCGTCTTTATTCACATTGATGGAGGTCATCTTTTCGTGGTTCTTGAAAAACTCACTCGGTATGGAGCCCGTTGTACTAAAATGATGATTTGGTTCTGACGCGGCTTCACTCCTTTTGACACAGTCACTGGAGCTAGGATCTTCATAAATCCTTCAGGGTTCTCCGAGACACTTAAAAACAGGCTGGCCGATGTCAAGGTGTCCGCGCAACGTTTCGCGACTTACATAAATTTGATTGCCACGAAACGGCAGCAGAATCTGGAACAACAAACCTATTCCATGATATACATGCAAGGCCAAAGCATGTACGTGCAGAGTGTACAATCCAGAGAGATCCTGGACGGTATCGCAGAGCTTAGAGAATCTCACTCTATAGTCCTAGAGAAGTTGTCTTCATTCCTTGGAACCCATCAGGATGCAGGTATGTTATTTTGCGCTGCAATAAAAGGGGTAGTGTTGCTAAGAATACCAGTGGAAGAGCGCCGGGGGTTCATAGCAAAAACTATCAAGCCCTCACGCATAGCCCCGACCATGGATATCGACAGCATTCTCGAACGCTACCTCTACGAACCGTTACTTGTAACGACAGACTCTGAGCAACTCTTGCGGGTCCCGCTCACCCCCGGATATAACCTCGACGAAGACCGTATATTTGCAATCAAGACAAACCCGCGCTTTAAAGCATGGTTCGCTCTCAACGAAAGCTCTTTGCTTCTCGTGAACGCAAATTCGGACCCGGCATCGAATCTTGAGATGTCGTTTGTGAGCGCCCAGGCATACGAGCGCGCTATGGAAGTCTCTAGGGAGCAAAGGAATGGAGAAACGAAACTAGTGCCCATCACCTTCTTCTGCAGTCAACATAGGGACTATCGCAAGGACGTCCATGGATCGCCGGCGGAGCTTGCCATGAGCCTGCTATTACAACTGGTGGACGGGTATCGCGAGTTCAGCCCCGAAGTCCTAACAGCCGCATTCGACGAGTTCGACCCTGAGGATATCGAGAGTATTCTGGCGACATTTGGCGCTTTAGTTTCTCGTCTGCCAGCTAGCGCCATAGTAGTCCTCATTGTCGATGGCTTGAGGTTCTTCGCGCAGCCTAGGGAACGACGGATTGCGATGGCAGACGTCGTCGCAGGCCTTGTTTACGTGCACCGCCATGAACACGATGCGATGCTAAAGTTTCTGTTTGCCAATTCGACAAGGACGGACTTTCTCGAAGATATCTTCACGGATGACGAGATACTACATTTGCCTATAGACGTGTCTGTTGAGCAAGGCTACAATACCATGCTCTGGAGGCACTCAGTCAACTTGGAATCCCCCGAGACGGACAGAGATGGGAGTAATAATGATGGTGAAATTTAAGATGCCAAGGAAAGGTATAATTCGCGAGTACAGGCCGGCCAACATCCGTTATTTTCAAATCACTGTCTGTGGTGTAATTACCCATGTTAAGTCACGTCCTAACCTACCTTAGAGGTTGAACGAAACAAAATAGGGGACATGTGATCCTATGCAATATCTGTAGCTTCATAGTAATTAGTCTTTATGCGCAAGCATATAATGTGTTCTCGGCAACCGACAGTGTGCCACTGGTACACCCTATGCCTATGCAGTCCCAAGCAGACATGGTCTTTGAGATGAAAAACTCTAGGAACAGGCCAAGAGACACGCCGCATGCTCCAACATTAAGCAGGCCTTGAAAGTGTTATGGACCAACTGGCCTTGCGTTATGAGCCAACACACCCTGGCAGCCATGGGTACCATTACCGATTACTGATATATCAGGTTATGCATACCATGCATTAATAAGTAATTGGGCCTATCAGCATTGCGACAATTGGTCGTCGCAGCTATGGCGGCGGCTGTGTTAAACGGCTGTGTTGGCCATGGCCATCAGCCAATCAATATAGCGCCCCCGGTCGGCCAGTTTCGTAAGCGAAATCTGCAAGGCACATTCTCTTGTCTTTCACAACGTATTTTCATCGTCAAATAAACACTTCCTGCTTGAACAAATCTGACCTACACAACCTGGGTTCACTCGGTTAGGGGCATTCGATCCCTCTAAGGCCATCTAAAATTGGCTGTATGTATACATCACCATAAATCCGGTGGTTTCCCAACAATGAATCCCCCCGACCGTGGGAAGAGGGGTCGGGTCGATACCGATGAAGAGACCACAGCGCCCGGCGATTTTAAACGAACAAGACTTGGCTGCAAAGACCACGATGAACACCTCGGCCGTATACGAGAACGAAGCCTGAAAAGATTGTCGCATGTCGATTATACTGTCGGTTGGATATGCGCGCTTCCTCTCGAGATGGCTGCCGCTGTGGCCATGCTGGACGAAACTCATGATGGCAATACCCTGAAAACCCACAACGACATCAACACATATACGCTTGGTCGTATTGGCCTACACAATGTAGTTATTGCCTGCCTTCCAACCAACGGATACGGCACAAATAACGCGGCGGCCGTCGCGGCCCATATGAGTGCGAGCTTCCCTTGTCTGCGCATACGCCTGATGGTTGGCATTGGTGGCGGAGTCCCGGGGGAACTTGATATACGCCTGGGCGATGTGGTTGTTGGTAATGCAGTGGTACAATACGACCTGGGGAAGACCATCCAGGATGGCCGTTTCCAGCGAACGAGCAATCTGCAAAGCCCCCCGCACAATCTCATGACAGCCGTCGCCAAGTTGCAATCGAATCATATATCCGTACCCAGCAAGATGTCCGCCATCCTTTCCGAAATGCTCGAACGACACCCACCGATGAGTAACTACACCGACCGTAGCCTGCTGGAGGATTATCTGTTTGACAACTCCTATGATCACAATGAACAATTTACCAGTTGCAGAAACTGCGACAGGTCTAAACTGCTGGAACGACCGAATCGAGTTAATAAAGAACCAAAGATTTACTACGGTGTCATCGCCTCTGCAAACCGAGTTATGAAACATGGGAAGACAAGAGATCAAATAGCACAAGAGTTTAATGTTCTTTGCTTTGAGATGGAGGCCGCAGGCTTGATGGGCCATTTCCCGTGTCTGGTCATTCGCGGGATTTGTGATTATTCCGATTCCCATAAGAACAAACAATGGCAAGGGTACGCAGCTGCCACCGCCGCAGCATATGCCAAAGAACTCCTCTCCGTGATACATCCGAATGAAACCCAAAAGAAACCGGTTATTGCGACATCCTTTACTACTGGTATGTGCCTCGCCCAAATGATAATTAGTATTATACCTCGCTCATCAATTTCTAGAACAGCAGTTATCACAAGATCAGCGAGAAACTCGGCGGAAAGAGATACTAGACTCTTTCAGATTTGAACAGATCGATTCTCGGCAAACCAACATCAAGACGGCCCATGCCAAAACATGCGAGTGGTTGCTGCACCACCCCGGCTATATGACCTGGCTAGATCCTACCAAGTTTAGCCAACATAATGGCTTCTTATGGATCAAGGGAAAGCCTGGTGCTGGGAAGTCGACCTTGATGAAGTTCGCTTACTTACGAGCAAAGAGGAAGACTACCCAAAATGGAGTTACCGCTTCATTTTTTTTCAATGCGAGGGGAGATGAACTGGAACGGTCTACGGCAGGAATGTACCGGTCCTTATTACTGCAGTTACTAGAAAGGCTGCCCGACCTTCAGGAAGTACTGGATACTCCAGACCTCGTCCTTCGATATCAGCGCCGTTCTTTTGCATGGGAAACCCAGATGCTCTGCAACCTTTTTGTCGAAGCTATAGAGCGCCTCGGCCAGCGACCTTTGACTTGCTTTATTGACGCTCTTGACGAGTGTGGCGAAGACCAAGTTCGAGCAATGATAGAGGACTTTGAGAACCTTGGACAGCACAGCTTTGAAACTGGGACCAAGCTTTCCATCTGTTTCTCTAGCCGCCATTATCCACATATTGACATTCAGCATGGCCAGCAGCTGATCTTGGAGGACCAGATTGGTCACGGACAAGACCTGGAAAAATATGTACGAAACAAGCTGAGAGCCGGGACTGGCAAGTTCGTCGAAGAAATCAGAACCGAGGTTCTTAAAAAGGCAGCTGGCGTTTTTATGTGGGCTGTTTTGGTTGTCGACATTCTCAATAAGGAATTTTCCAGAGGCCGTAACTTCGCAGTGAGAAAAAGGCTTCAAGAAATACCGGCCAAACTCAGCGAGCTGTTCAAGGACATTTTGACGAGAGACAATGAAAACATGGCCGATCTGCTGCTCTGTATTCAGTGGATACTTTACGCGAAACGTCCCTTAAAGCGAGAAGAATTTTATTTTGCACTTGTGTCTGGATTGGACCCAGAGCAGGCTATGGCCGAATGGAATCCCGAATACATCACTGCAGACGCTATGAACCTATTCGTCCTAAGTTCTTCTAAGGGGCTTGCCGAGATTACTAAGTCTAAAGATCGAACCGTCTAGTTTATTCACGAATCGGTACGGGATTTCCTCATCAAGGACAAAGGTCTTTATGATCTGTGGCCTGAACTTGGGGGAGATTTCCAGAGCTTAAGTCATGATCGACTTAAACAGTGCTGTTACATGTACATTCAAATGGACATCTCCAAGCACGTTCCGTTTAACGAAGCACTTCCAAAGGCATCTTCTGATAAAGCAAGAGAATTGCGACGATTGGCATCGGAAAAGTACCCTTTTCTTGAATATGCGACTCGTCATGTTCTTTATCATGCTGATATAGCTGCGATTGGATTTCTGCAAGACGAGTTTCTAAGGGCATTTGATCTCGAGCCCTGGATTAATCTAGATAACTTATTCGAGATATATGAGGTCCGCCGTCATACGCCATCTGCAAGTCTGCTATATATTCTTGCTGAGGCCAACCTGACGAAACTCATAAAACCAGTACTCCGCGACGATCTAAGAGCGCTCCATATTCAAGGAGAGCGGTATCAATACCCCCTTTTCGTTGCGTTAGCTAATGGCCATCGAGATGCAGTTAAGGCTCTTTTGCAATTGGAGCACAGCCCGTCAAAGGATAACATTACTGCTCGGCTGGAGTACGGGCGAGATTTTGCGGCTTACAAGGGGCAGACGCTGCTCTCGTGGGCCGTCGAAAAGGGGCATAAGGAGATCGTACAGCTGCTGCTCGACAAGGGCGCCGAGATCGACTTGAAAGATAGCAAAAGCCGGACGCCGCTTTCATGGGCCGCCGGAAAAGGGCATAAGGAGATCGTACAGCTGCTGCTGGACAAGGGCGCCGAGATCGACTCGAAAGATAGCAGCAGCCGGACGCCGCTTTCGTTATTATTATTATTATTATTACTATTTAACGCCAGGGGAGCAGCTAACTCTGTAGCTGCTCCGGAGCCTCCCTTAGGGCATAAATGGCGTGTTAGGCTAGGACTTACTTTATATAACAATACATAGACCCCCATTTAGCAAATCAAGTCCGAAGACATGTCGCCGAGGCGATCCGAGCTGTAACCTCCCTGCGGCCAAGTAAGGGTAGTTTTTAATTTCCATTTCTGCCGTTTTTTATAGATCCTAAAGTATTTCGTTTTCGTTAAGGCCCTTCCAGGCCGTATATGTTTTATTCCATGAAATTCAAAGTTACGCGTTACTGCGCAAATTAAATATAATAAACAAAAAGAAAATTTTATAATCAGAAACCGAGATCCGTAATTTTAACGCTAACTTTATGCTTATACTTATTTTCCTTTTTTAAGTTTTCCCTTTTTAATCCGCTTTTTAATAAGGGCAAATAACGTTATAAAAGTTAGTTACCTTAAAAAATTCCTTAAAATCCTAAAAACTGCTTATTAATATTTTTAAATATATCTTCTTTTTTTTTCCGACCTAGGTTGTTAATAAGGCCTATAAGGCCATTAATTAAAGATAGCTTGTATTTTTTTATAACGTACTAAATGTTAAAAATCCTTATTTTTTTCGTAAAAACATTTCGTATTCGTATTTAAATGCCCGAATTTACGATAATATTACGCGAAATTTCTATAGCCGGTTTTTATGGTAAGGTAGTAATATAATGTTAATTTATTAAGCGTTTCTAGCTTTTTAAAATAACAGATATAATATTCCAAACCTTAATTTTTATATTTTTACGAAAACTTATTTTTGGTTTATAATTATTATTATTTCCGTAACTTACGTATAATTTTTTTAATAAGTAACTTTATCCTGTACGTAATAAGTATATAGTCCTTATTAACGTTTTTTAATTATACCTTTATTTTTGCCAATTTATCCGCTAGTTTGTTTTTTGTTATATTACAATATCTTAAATATTACTTTACCTTTACGTTATAAATTCCTGTTATAATATAAAACTTTAAGTACGTTTATTAAAATAATAACGTTACATTAATTCGTAATTCCTAGATTACGCCGGTATTATCTAAATATATCCAAATTCGTTATTTGCTAAAATTAAAAAAAGCCGTAATAACGTATTATAATTTTTTCTAAGTATTTACTACTTCGGCGTTAAAGTTAATCGAAATAGGGTTAAACTTGCTACATTTTATTATTAAAAGTTTTCTGTTTTGATAAATCGTAAAGCCGTATTTTATCTTGTCCTTTTTTTAAAAGCCGTTTGTAAAAACTATTACGTTTTTCGGAAGTAATTTGTAATACCAGCCCTTAAAAGTTTCCGTAACTTGTTTTTTAAAAAGGCCTTCTATAAGGTTTTGTTTAAAGCCCGGAAAATAAACTGGGGGTACCAGAATTAGGCGACAAATCGATAATAATAACCTAGCGGTTATTTGCATCTTAATTCTAGGCGTCCGCGTACCTTCTGTTTTAGGTTCCCTGGCAATTTGAAATAATACCGTCCGTTTAAATAACAGGTAGCCTTTATTAACTATTTAAAGCCTATAAAAAAAGCGCCAAAATGCTTTATTAAACGTTACTTATACCGTAAAAAAACCCGCATTCTTAAAAATCGTAAATATAAGGGTGATTTTCCAAACCGGCAGGATCGTTTTTATTATTAAAATAAGTACCCGCTAAATTACGTCAATATGTTAGCTTATTTTGGCGTTAACTTTTTTTTAGTAAATACGGTATTTTAAAGTTTGGTTTTCGACGACCGTAATACCACGCCTCCGTTCCATAAAGTGCCGTAAATAATACATACGTCTTAATAGTTTTACGGAGGCTATCTGCCGGAAGGCCGTATTTGGTATTAGCTAGGTTTCGAAAATATTAGGCGAACGCCATAACTTTAGCCGCCCGTTCCGTTATATACCTTTTAAAAGTAAATTTCCGGTCGAACCACATTTCTAACTATTTAAATACCGGTTCCCTTCTATTCCCTTGCGTTTCCTGTACCGATTAAATAAAAAAGTGCTTGTCGACCGATATCGGAAAGTTGCCTTTATTTTTCTTTCTGATAATATATATCATTTCGTACTTTTTCGGTACAAAAAAAAATTTATTATCTTTTTCTTATTAAAAAATGCGTCGTATATTTTCTGTTAAAAATGTAACGTTTTCTTTAAGTATCGGTAATAGGCGGTATAAACATAAATTATCTACATAACCGAAACGTAATGTAAAATCTTACTTTAGCAAATCTGCTAAATATAATATATAAAAAATAAGAAATTAAGGTAAGCTTTAAAATATGCCGTACTGCATTTTTTTATATCCTGTAATTACTTTCTTCAGGCGTACCTTGACGGTTCTGTTAATAAAAAAGGAATCCGTTAATTATAAAACCTTAAAAAGCCAGCCTTAACGCTTTATCTTTTTTAATAACTTATATTTTAATAAAATATCGAATATACCTTATACATCTATCGTAATTATTATAACTTTTCGGCCGTTAATAAATATATTTTCCGTTTTATATATAAACGATAATACCAAGTCTATTATAAACCGCCTTAATAGGACTCCGACGTGTTACGTATTAAAAACGTCGTTTATAAAGGCAATTCAGGTTATTTTTTTGGTTACCAATCTTTTTAAACCCTTACCTAAGCAGAAAAATAAAACGATAAGTTGCCAAAACCGTAATAAAGTACGATCTTGCTTTCTTACTTTAAATATCATTATTATTTCCGCTTTACGTCAAGCAATCGGGAAATAAAAAAGTTATAAGGCTTTTTCAAAATTTTTTCGAACGTAATACTTAATATAATTCCAGTATTCCTTAAAAAGGCATACTATTATACCGTTTACGCCAGAGAAAATATTACTTACCTTTATCGTATAAACCTCGACCTTTTTTAACGTGGCCGTAATATCCTAAAGCAACTTTTTCTCGTCCGGTATCCAGCCCTCCAAAAGGTCGTACTGGAAATCGTTTTTGTTTAAAAACCTTTCTAATATTTCCGTCCGGAAAGCCTCTGCCTTAAATATAAAGTCTTTTACCGTTTTATCACCTATTTTTAATAAAAAGGATTTTAAGTTAGGTTTTAGTTTATGCCAGCTTATAACCTTATATAACTGGTTATCGGTAAAAACCTTATCGATAACGTTTTTCTAATATTATCTTTTCGTTTTGCAAATTACCAAAAAAAAATGCCGATAATCCTCGGTATATTCTTGGTTACCTAACAAACGAAATCTTTTAAAGGTTTTATACGTATCATACGCCTTTTAATACTTTTTCGACTACCAGGGTGCCGAATATGCTTTTTCCTTATTCGGCTTGCTTACTGTTTTCAGGGTCGACGTAAAGACCTTATTCAGCCTATCCACGTAGATATCAAGTTGTTCCGTTATCCCTACATTTGCCACTTCCGGTAACGATACCACTCCAGCTGCAACCAGGCCACGGAACCGACCCAGGTCCGCTTCCCGTACCTTATAACGGAACTAAACCGTCGCCTCCTGCCTTTGACCCGGGATAGTAAATAAGAAAGTAAAATAATCCGATCCCGTAACTATACCCTTTATTATTATTATTTTTATAAAAAAAACGTTCGAAAAAACAAGGTCTATTACGTATCCTGCTTTATATATAAGCTAACCAGGTATCCCCGTAAATGCCATGCCGTTAATGGAAAACTACCGTATTAAATCGGCGCCCTTATTCCGCTTTTTTACTCCGGGTTCGAATTTAAAATGTTAGATATTCTAGTTTTCCCCAATAAGATAGTTTTTCGGCGGTATTAAGTTAGTAACATAATCTATAACCTCGTTACTACGGGGCTTCCTATAAACGTTTAAAAGGGCATAACCGTTAACGTTTAACCAAAGCATATTTCTCGAATAAATTGGCCGTTTTTACTACACCTTAATTCTCTTGTTTTTCCTTATATACGTTATTACGCGAAGCCGTTCGTCCTCCGTTATCCAGTTATCGACTGGGGCATACGATTCGTAACCAGCGTAATTTTGTATTTTTGTATTAAGTCGGGCCCAAAGTTTATAAACCTGGACTACGTCGATCCCTTTATTCCAGCATACCTACAATAACGTGATATATAGCGATAAAGCGTTACGTATATTGTACCAGGTTATGCGAAGATCCCTTGGTTTGCTAGAAGGTCGTTACCTTCTAATACGCCTTTTTCCTTTATCTTTTTCCTTATTTCTTAACATTAATTAAAGTTAAAAAAAATTGTCTTAATTTGTTTTTACAACCACGGTTACAAGCTAAACTCGCCGTTATAAAGTAAATCTATCGCGTATTAATATGTTAATTAATTTAACGTCCGCATTTTACGAATTGGAAAAAACGTAAATTAACTTAATTCCGGATATCGTTTTATTCCGAATTCTTTTTTTTTCGTTACTTTTCTTTTCTAAAGCCCCTTTTAAAGCCGGCCTAATTAGCTTTTCCTAAACCATTATAATTTCTTTTATTTGCTTTTAATTAACATAACCTTTAACAAACGGCTTTTAATTTAGCATTTTTTAATCTGGAATTTTTTAGTTTAATATTTCCTACTTAAAGTTATTAACATCCCTTAAGGTCGTTTCCTGTATTACAGCGTCCTGGGCAGCTACTTTTTGCTAGGTATTTATTATCCTATATTTCCTAGCTCCCATTTTACGAATCTTTCGCAGTTCCGTTTTATTAGGTTTAATTAATTAACCGTTTATTCTTTTAAAAGCCGCTATGCATCCGTTATAGCCCGCTTAAAAAAAACCTTTGCAGTTTGTATATATCGAAGGTTTATTATAGGGTTCCCTTAAATACAAACGCAAATCCTTTCCGTAGTTATTGCATTACGGCTTTCGGTTACATTTTTTTTATCGCAATAACCTTAATAACCCGGGTTGTAAAGTTTAATTACGGATTTTTTTTTTATAAACCGAAAAAATCTATTTAAATCGAATAACCGAAATAAATTAACTAAGTTTAGAAACGAAATAAGCCACGTACCCCTACCCGTAAATAAGTTAAGTCCGTACCGGAAAGATCTACAGCTAACTGGTCTATATCTAATCTTAATAAAAACCTTATTAACAATTACGTTTGTTATATTAACGTAAATACCAGGTTTTATATAATTAAAGAAAAAATAAAAAATTTTGGTATAACGTAGGTATACCAGATTTCCGGAAATTCTACCGTTTCCGTATTAAAAACCTTACCTAATCTATCTTTTACTTTTGGCTTTAATAATTTATTTTACATTTCCTTAGTTATTACGTATAAGGCTTACCCGGTATTAATAAAAATAATATTAAGGATATCTATTAATTGCAGGTTAAAATTCCCAAACTTTTTACGTAATACCGTACGGAAAGGAAAAAGTTAATTCCGGTACGCCTTATGTTCCGTATTAAAACGGATTAGGATTTTATTATTTTTTTTACCGTTCCGTATAATAAAAACCGGCTTAAGGTATATTTCATATTTATTAACCAGGCAAATATTTTTAATAAAGTTAAACGTATAGTTAAATTTAGTTATACCCGCCCAGGAAATAAGCTTAATCGTTAGTTTTTTTATATCCTTTAAACTTAATACGTTATTACCTTGCTGAATATTAGGCGTATAAGTTGTTACGGCCGAAAAAACTACCGAATTAAAGTAATTTACCAGTTTCGTAATATAAGTTTTAACTTTTAATTTATAATTTGCTTTATGTTCGCCAATATAATTATCTACGAAAGTATCAAACCATAAAGTAAGGTTTTAAATTATTTGCTTTTTAATACGGGTCCGATATTTTAATTCGTCCAAATAAAACGAAACTGCAATTATCATAATGTTAATTTGTAATCGTATAATCGCGGTAACTTTTCCAGTAAGGTTAATAATAAAAAAAAGCTGAACATTAACAGCTTTCTTCCTTTTGTATTGTTAAAAATAAAATATAAAAAAAGTAAATTCAGGATTTTTTATATACTGGGCTTTTTCGTTAAGGGCCGCGGATAGCCGGTACGGTATTTCTAAGGTTTCCATTACCGCGATGGAATGCCGTTACTCGCGAAAGCGTAACAATTATTGCGGAATTTTAACCTTAATATTTTGAGGTTTTTTGGGCGTAAATGCCAAGTGTTAAGGTAATAAGTGTGATGCACGCTTTAGCCTTAACAGCTCCAAGCGTACGGATGATTTTTAAAAGGAAAGGTGACGCCGCTTTCGTGGGCCGCCGGAAAAGGGCATAAGGAGATCGTACAGCTGCTGCTCGACAAGGGCGTCGAAATCGACTCGAGAGATAATATATGGGGCCAGACGCCGCTTTCATGGGCCGCCGAAAACGGACATAAGGAGATCGTACAGCTACTGCTCGACAAGGGCGCCGAGATCGACTCGAAAGATAGCAGCAGCCGGACGCCGCTTTTATGGGCCGCCAGAAACGGACATAAGGAGATCGTACAGCTACTGCTCGACAAGGGCGCTAAGGCCGACGCGAAAGATAATAACGACCAGCCGACGGGAGAATCAAATGGAGGGTGTTCACTGCCTTGGCGCATGCAACCTTGAGTTCGTCTGGTTTGAGGACGTCTGTGAGGATGCCATCACCATTGTAGGTCACCGACTTTCCATGAGAGAGAGTAACGATGACTTATGTCGGTACAGAAAGGCGACAAGTCGGGACAGGAAACCTGGATCGTAGGTGGCGGTGCCTACCACGCTTCGGACAAGATCGTCCAGCACAATGGCTGCGGTACTGTCAACGTAAGTAAACACTCGAATTCCCACTTTAGGACCTGTTAACTGATAGGGCTTCTCAGACCATCAACTTCTACGCCGAAGACTACGGCGAGGTCTACCGATCATGCGGCAACGTAAGCTTCCATTCTTATTACCCCCCTAGAGTAGTTGCTGAACTCAGTCTTCTCCGGGAATAGTGCTCCTCTCAATGCAAGGGGAATGTCTACGTGGAAGGTACTACGGCCCGCGCTGAGGGCGAGGTTGTCGGCATTAACCGCAACTACGGCGATACTGCCACTCTTAAGAATGTCTGCACCGACGCTGACCATCCTTGCGTCTTCTACGATGGCTGTGCCGGCGACTGCGAGCCTAAGAAGGTTGGCTACTGCTCTGGTTAAGTCTCACAGTTCTGGCAGAAAATGGGTAATTATGGGATGGCTTGACCGATCGTATTACTGAAGCTGATATTAGTGATGGCTATTGCCCGCATAGCATAACAATAATAAAGTGGTTTCCTCTAATTACCGTACAATATGATGCAGTGCGCGCATAGGAGAACAGACAATTTGTAAGATAAATGAATGCTCTAATTAGTGGGATAGACCATGATGCTGGGACATCGCACAGTGACAACTTTTAACATAGTCCAATGTCTGACGCGTCAGTTTTGTGGCCAGTTAATTTATCCCCATAGTCCGACTCCAAAACTTTGCCAAAACACTACGCAGTTTCCCCTTCTACCTTGACAGTTTCCTCGCATTTCACTCCTAACCCTGACTGGTCGCTAAAGGTTGAAATCAACTTTGTCTCGCTCGGCAACTTACTGAAGTAAAATCTTCCCACCATTGGGGGGAGGGAATAAGCGTCCTTCAAGCTCTCAAGATCCCAAATCGACCCGCGTCCACTATAATAGGTAGGCATCCCGGAAGACTATACGCCTCGATCGCCTCGGCGTCGAGGTCGACAACGTACATTCATTCGCAGAACAGGTGGTCCGGGATGAAATCGACCCGCGTCAAGATGAACACCAGCTCCGTCATATTGGCGAGTAGGCGCAGGATGTCGGCGCCAGTGTCAAGGGAGACTGACTGGCAGACGACCGGAGGCAGGTGAGTAGCCATCCGGAATAGTTCGGCGCCCCCCTCGTCGTGGACCCGTACACCATACTCCCGGTGTCACAGAATAGGGGTAACTGCTTAGTCATCTGCACTCTAGGCACCCCGCAATAACGTTGTTCCGGGGCTCCAATACTATATATAGAGCTTTCTAGCCACCGCTCAATAGAGCCCTGATCGCGGATGACAATTTGCGCTTTACGCACTCTATGAACCTTTCCTCGCGAGCAGCCTAACTGTGGCACCCGGTATCTAGGATGACTCGGGGTCTAGAGACGTACTCGAGGTCGCCGACGAAGAGGAGGAGGGCGATGTCCTGGCCCTCCGGGTAGGCCTCCCACTGGCCGTAGTATGCGATGGGGTACCGGCCCTTGTAATAGACGACGATGAGGTAACGGGTTACCATGATTGTCCGTATTTCCGCGTATAGCTAGCCTGGCTATTTGAAATTTCAGCTTTGGGCGTGAAATTCTACTGCATCAAATGGGATAGCAGCTGGCAAAGTGGAAAATACGGGAGCGGAGTGCGTGTAGTTGAAGTAAAATACGCATTTGTATATACGATGTTTACGCGATATTACGTGGCGTAACTAGAATACACATATTTCAGGCAGTAAAGACGAAGAAACACAGATTTGGTGATTAAGAGAGGTCGCAGCTGCTTTGTCCTGTGAGTTACCTAATGGCTGAAACGATCGGGTGAGAACACCCCTAAGAGGTGGTTGGTACCTGCCTAGGAAATAAACAAAAGAAGTCCATGGAGCAAGCAACATCGTTATTAGCGTATGATGTAATCTCCGAATGCGTAGGAATAGGGGTCAGTTAAAAATCTTTACCGACTTCTTACTAGAGCTAAAGAGGTCAGGGCGAAATTCGGACCCCAATCGCAGCTTGCAATTTGCAATATCGTTGATCCAGTCCGAAGCTGTTTAGTGCCGGCCAGCCATGTCTGTTTATCTAGGCGATCTCTCCCAATTGCAACATCTGCTACATCGCATTGACTCGGTAGTTCTCATTGCGCTCCGTGAGCTCCGCGTGGGAACCCCGGTCGGACGATCGGGCCGCCCTCGACGACGAAGATGATGTCGGCTTTCTGCACACTATACAAACGGTGTGTGACGGCGACGACGGCGATGCCCCGCCCGATGCGCTCCAGCCCGACCTGCAGTGCGCGCTCGCTCTCGGCGTCGAGCGCGCTCGTGCTCTCGTCTAATAACAATAAGCCTGGTTTTCGGACAAGCGCCCGTGCGATCGCGAGCCGCTGACGCTACCCGCCCGACAACCGCGAACCATTAGGCCCGCGTTCGGTACCGTACCCGTTCGGTAGCGCCATAACCGTATCATGGATGTTGGCCGTACGACACGCCTCCTCGATCTCGGCTTCGGTGGCATCGTGGCCCGGGGGCCCCCCAGCCCAACGTTGAACCGCACGCTGCCGTGGAACAGCGCGCTGTCCTGAGGCACGAGCGCCATGCCGTCCCGGAACTCGTGGCCTTGGTGGCCGTTGATGTCGGCTCCGTTTATCTCGACCCGTCCTGAGGTTGGTCAATACATGCGCAGGTAAGGCCCATGATGGTTGACTTGCCAGCGCCCGAGGGGCCCACAAACCCAATGATCTGTCCGGGGACAATGTCGAAGGAGAGGCCGTCGAGGACTGGCCGCTGTGGGCTCGATGGGTACGCGAAGCGCACGTCGCGGAAGGCGGTGCTCACCCCCGTTGGCGGGGGCGACCCTGCGGTCGAGTGCTTGCTCTCTGCCTGGGCCTCAATATCGCGGTCTTTCTCTGCGTTCGCGGCAGCCATTTTGGTTGTGCTTGTCGGAAGCCAGAATTTCAGAGGGTTCGATGATGTGTTTGTCCGTCCCTAGGTTGACGATGTTCAGCATCCTGGACGCCGCGGACTCGGCGCGGGAGAACTCGGGAGCAACTGAGAACATCTGGCCCCAGAGCGTGGCGCTCACCAGCATCGAGATCTGCACGATATAGAACTGCGTCTGCGTATACTCGCCGCGGATGATGAGCTGCGAGCCCCACCACTACGAGAGTAAGTAGATCAAGAACCCTGTGCTGTTGGAGATGGACATATATATGCTTGTGTGCAGGCCCTCTTTGATTATGTCCACCCTGGGCCCCCTTTGGGCCCGCCCGTAATTGCTGATAGCTTCGTCTTCGAGAGAGAAGCTCGCGATGATTCTGATCTAATTGACCGCTTCTATAGTTATACTGATAGCCTTGACGAACGCCTCGTGGCTTCGCTCTTGGTGTCGGGAAGCGGTACGGATCTGAAGCATACCAGCAGAGAGCAGGATGGGCACCATGGCCAAGCTAACGAGTGCGATCTTCCAAGCAAAGGCATGGGATACAATTATAGCCACTATAAAGTTGACAATAATCGAGAAGGACGTGGCGATGACGCTTCCGCTGAAAGCGGCCAGTGATGCTCCATCCTTCGTGATGACCCCGAGAAGAGCAGTCGAGTTGCGGTTCTCAGAGGTGTGCCATTCGACACTCTGCTCCAGCAGAGATCTGAAGCTCAACAGACGAACGCGGTAGACCAGATTTTCTGACACGCAACCAACGATGACCAGCTACTCAAGTGTGCAAAGGACTCAACGACCGCAAACATGAAGAGGAGGCAGCCGAAGAAACGGCCTAGAGAAAGAACCTGCTGCACCGTGGACATGCAGGAACTGAGGGCGCTCGCCGTATGGCCGAATATTAATCCCGAGGCGGTAAAGGTGCACGCCACGAGAATAGAGGTAGGCACGGCGAGAGCTAACCAGTGATAATCGGACCAAGCCGGTGTGCTTATGCCGCGAATGGCCGCCCCAGAGGGAAGGGGGGTGTCAATGTCCTTGGGCACGGCAGCTTCTTTGGGCTTGAGCTGGGGATCCTCATCGGACATATCACACTTCTCCATGGCAATTTCATTTTTCTCCGCCATGATGAGAGAGCATGACCTGCCCTTCTTTGTTTCATCGTTAATAGATTCCCCGTCGAGAGTATGATCAAGATACCGAATGCGTAGTCCTCCTGGGCGAGTCCAATCCCTGTAGGCTTGCCAGACGAGCAAATCCGCCACCATTCTCGAGAAGACCTTGATAGGTGCCCTACTCAACTACCTCGCCGTCATGCATAACGACCACCTTGTCGGTGTGCTTGATGGTGGACAGCCTGCGTGCGATGGAGATGACAGTCCTGCCGACTGCAAAACTGTCAATGGCAGCTTGGATCCTCTTCTCCGTAGCGGAGTCTATGGCCGTGATGGCCTCGTCGAGAACCAAGATCTTGGGACCGCGGACAAGTGTCCGTGCGAGGACGACAATCTGGCGTTGACCACCGCTCAGAAGCTTACCGCTACCGCCGACCTGCGTAACATAGCCGAGGTCGAGATGGTCGACAAAGGAGAGATCGGCTAACTCAGCCGCCTTTCGGACTGGGATCGCGATCTCGGATATCAGGTCTCCCCGCGTCGCCGCTTTATTCAACATGTCCTTGCCGCTGCTAGAGGACAGCGCCTGTAAGTCCGAACTCAGGAGTATGGGTTGAGCCTCTGGCGATTCGGGGCGAGGCGAGTTCATAAGGCCGAGTGCGATGTTCTCGAATATCGAGCTGTCGAACAGTGGGGGTTCCTGCTGTACCAGGCTCAGCAAGCCTGGTATGCTGCGGACGTTAAGGAATTTGATATCGAGACCGTCGAGGAATATAGCCTCGCTAGTGGGATTATAGACGCGATTTAGTAAAGCCGCAACCGTCGATTTCCCCCTAGGCAATTGGGCGACAATTACGGTGTACTTTTCCGGCTTCAAAGATATGGTCCACGCTTTTCAGCGTTGGGCGGTCCGGCCGAGAAGCATATGCGAATGAGACTCGCCGTAGCTCAATGCATCCTGGAGTATCCCAGGACAACTCGATTCCGGAGTCAGACGTACCATCGATGGAGGAGGCGTGTTCCATATCAAGCCTTACACGCTCGTACGCCGTCGATGCGGCGCCTAGGATTGGAAATAGGGGAGCAAGACTACCGAGGATGATACAGGCTGTATGTCCAATTTAGTATGGAGGATTGCAGAGATATCAACGCGGTCTTCCCTGATCGAGACTTCCAAAACGACGTATACTAGCTTTCATACAAGAAGGACGAGAGAGGCGAACCAAGAGTGCTGCGAATAATAACACAAGAATCTCCCGTACCGCTTGACGCCCGCCGTGAGGTGATTGTGTCTGGCGGTACCTTCAACACTCCACAGATACTGATGCTGAGCGGAATCGGTGCCGCCGATGAGCTGGCAGAGCACGGTATCCCTGTCGTCCTTGATATACCTGGGGTGGGCAAAAACCTCCGGGACCATTACGAGCCTTCCAGTGATACACGAGTTCGCGAACAATTCCACTTTCTTCGACAACTGCACGGGCGAACTTGAAGTCAACCAGTGCTACGCGGAGTGGAACGAGATCGGAACAGGGCCGTGGTCGACGCTCGGCTTCTACCAGTTCGCCCTGTACACGTCGAGCGTCGCTCCCCGCGGTGAGCGTGACCTGATCTTGTACGGCTCCGCGGACGGCATCCTCGGCCACCTGCCCCCTTACGTCAACTACACGGAAATCACGAACACGACTAACGCGCATACCTACACCATCTCCGAGTCGCGCCCGCGCAACCGCGCCGGCACCGTCAAGCTCGTGAGAGCCGACCCCCGCGACGTCCCTGAGATCAACTTCGAGTACTTCGCCGACGGGGGAGACGAGGAGGTCCAGGGGCTGGCCGACGGCATCGAGTCCACGCGCAAGATCTTCGCCTCCGTTCCCGGAGACGGCGTGACCGTGGGCGAGGTTTGCCCCGGCGCTGCCGCCGCCACACAGGAGCAGCTGAAGGAATATGTCAGGGCGGAGGCGTACGGACATCATGCGACGGGCACGGCCGTGATCGGGGCGGATGACGACCCCTTTGCCGTGCTGGACTCGCGGTTCCATGTCCGTAGCGTCAAGGGTTTGCGTGTCGTGGATGCGTCCATTTTCCCCAATGTCCCCGGGACCTTCCCTCTTATTTCTGTATTTGTAATAAGTGAGAAGGCGAGAGTGGTGACCTTGGGAGATGCTAAGGCTTGGAAGGCGTAGGTAATGTCTAGTTCCTGTAGCACAAGAGGATACCCCACGCACCGCGCCAATTAGGATAATCCTACGATTATTCGTCCCTACGTATATGGGTAAGTGCCCTTCGACCTGACAAACGTCGGTCATTTTGAAGTCTCGTCTTTACCTATTTCTCTTGCCTATCTCTCTTGCCTATCTGCCACGGGCTGTTATACTGTTTTAAGTCTTGATTTAATCGATTAATATGGCTGTTAACGGTTGCGAAAGAAATAGCAATATCAACCGGCTTCTGCCGTTGTTGGCGGCGCGTTTTCCGTTTTCCGGTTATATCTATTGATGATTATTACTCTAAGATCGTAAAATAGTAGTTACGGAAGTTGTTATGAGGCTCATAACAGAAAAAAAAACCAGAAAAGTGGCATGGGGTAGAATAGGGCTTATGATGCGGTCCGCATATTATTAACAAGCCGTTTTCGACATTCGAAAGTAATTAAACCCGAAATAGGGGGGAACTTTAGGGGATGAATGAAATGGGCCGGACCCGCCAAGAAGGACCAGCCATTTTCAATGAAAAAATGTGGAGACGGCTGGTTCTGAAACAACCCGAAAGGTTTGCTGAGCCTGGTTCTGAATCCCCACAAGTAGGTGGTGCTGAAGTTTCCGAGCTGCATCTAAGATGTGGAGTGAACCAAAGGGTTAGATCTTGCGATCGATAAATTAAAAACTATAGTCATCCTACTGCAGGTTCCTCAAATACCAGACCTCCCAGTTCAGCGTAGCAATTATAGCTGCGTACTTGTTATCGGTTGCTTCCTACCTTTAGCTGGACTCTATGTCTCACCATTCGGTATCGGTCACCGAATCCCGATGTCTTCGCCAACTTCCCTCCAGGGAAGCAAGGATTATGGGGGTGGTGGAGTTCATGTCCCACTATGTTTAAGAGCCGCCGCTTGGTTCGACCGAACTCGCATATGACTCATGAGGCACAGTCAGACCCATGCGACATTTCTCAATATTAATGGACGACGTAATCATGGGTTTGGCAGCATATTGAACCGGTATGAATTCTAAGCTGGTTGACTCCAGCGATTGTCTTCAGACCCAGTCCAGTCCTTCCACCGCCGCGATGTCTGAAGGGGTACCATTAGGTGTTCCGGTGGCCTCTCACCCGGCACGGAGGCCCGAGAGGAGGGCGATCGAAGGCCGGTGCGCAAAGCTCGTCCCTCTCGACGAATCTCATATCCCCGCCCTATACCAGCAATTGTGCAGTGCCGCTGCTGCCGCATCGGTCTGGGCTTATATGTGGGTCGGGCCCTTCGAGTCGGAGGACGAGTTCGGGAAGTATGTCAGAGATATAATCCCCTCGGAGAACCCGATCTACTACACCGTGATCACGAACGAAAACCTGCCAAGCGGGACGCGGGCCGGCACGCCCGTCGGATACCTGTCGCTTGGGAGGATCGACTTGGCGAACCGCAGCATCGAGGTCGGGGACGTCACATTCTCCGCGGCCCTGCAGCGGACGACGGCCGCGACGGAGGCGCTGTACCTCGCCATGCGGTACTGCGTGGAGGACCTAGGGAACCGCCGTCTCGAGTGGAGGTGCGACTCCCTGCACGCGAAGAGCAGGCGCGCGGCCGAGCGCCTCGGGTTCACTTACGAAGGCTTGTTTCGGCAATTCAAGATCTTCCGGGGAAGAAATAGAGATACCACTTGGTATTCGGTGACGGATGGTGACTGGACTGGACAATCAGTCGACGGGTCGGGAACTCCGGGAGTTGGCTTACGCCGTATGTTTGACATATGGCTCGACCCAAGCAACTTCATCGAGGGCAGACAGGTCAGATCCCTGGAGAAGGTTCGGGAAGACCTCGAATCTGGAAGGGAATAGAATGCTCCTTTCGCTCGAGTCCCAGGGGGATGAGCTGAGGAATCTACCTGGAAGGCAGATTCAGTGTGTCTCATAGCGATTTGCCATATTTGTACACGTTTGCTAGGTGTTGTGCAATCTATTATGAAGCTTCAAAGGGAAGCACCTCTATTGCAACAGTCTACCAAGCACGAGGTAGTGAACGGTCAAACACGCGACATTCTTGAGAGCACCTAGAAGACGAAAGGAGGGGACCCCGTATGGCGTAGGCTTTGAAACTTGGGGATTATCACGTGGGAATAGACATACCTGCCTTACTAAACCGACATAGCGTCTTGGATGCAATGTTGCCTCGTGTCGCTCGCCATTGAGAATAGAGGAACAAGGAGAAGTATCTAGGTGGGATGGCGGGCCATGGTTCACCGACAAAATGGGTTGTAGATGTTCCCAGAAGTTTGGCGCTTAGGTACCCTACTGCAGTTCCAACCTACCCGCGAGTCCAGGCAACCTATGAAACTTCTATCGTGTACCAAGGTAGGCTAAAAGCGGGGCTACAGACCCTGGACGAGTGGATTAGCGTCAAACCCAGGTGGTGCTAGCGCATAACGGGAGTCGGGAACGTGCCTTGTGACGTTGAATTGAAGCAGCTGGCGTACGCAGCTGACTTTGACTTGGTCGCGCCTGTTCCGTCCCTTTCTTTCTCTTACTATACAAACCTCTATTACGATTCTTCTGCCTGGCCTCGTTCCCCGAGTGTTGATGTTCGTGCTTCTACATTGTATGCCCAATAACCAGCCCCATTTTCCGCATTTGTCTCTGCTACGATTCAATATCTAGTACTGGTTCTGCTAATTGAGCTTCCCGTCTCTCCATTGTCAGCAGAAGCGACAGTCATGGCGCCCCCGGCCGAAATAACCATTCCGACGACTTCTCAACATAGGCCCACCGACAGTTCCAAGCCGTACACACTCTATAACATCACATTGCGTCTACCGCTGCGAACCTTCGTTGTCCAGAAGCGTTACTCCGATTTCGCGAAATTACACCAGACCCTCACCGCCGCCGTCGGCGCTGTGCCACCGGCTCCCTTACCTGGCAAGACCTGGTTCAAGTCCACCGTCACGTCGCCCGAGCTCACCGAGGACCGTAGGCGAGGGCTCGAGTCCTATCTCCGCGCGATTGCAGAGTCACCCGACAGGCGGTGGCGCGAAACGTCGGCATGGCGGACATTTCTGAACCTTCCCAACATGGGGAGCGCCGGCAACAGCTCGGCGAGTGTGCGAGGCGGATATGGCATCCCCAACAAGGACGCTGCGAACAGGGCTGCGGCGCAAGACCCAGGGACGTGGCTTGATCTGCACGCCGAGATGAAGAGGAACTTACAGGAGGCTAGGCAGTGTCTCTCGAGGAGAGATAATGCGACCGACAACTCGACGATGCTAGAGGCGGGATCAGCAGCGAAGAAGGCAATCATCAAGGCTGGGAGTCTGTTAACATTCCTCGGAGACGGCCTGAGAGCGATGCAAGACAACAAGAGGCTCGGCGAGGGTGAGCTAAGGCGGCGTAAGGATCTGCTGGCGGCCGCGCGGGTGGAGAGGGACGACCTAGAGAAGCTAAGCAACACCATATCGGCCAACTCAAGGACGTCCTCCCAAAAAACGATGCCGTCAGCCGCCGATAAATCCGCCCTTGTAGGCAACGGACCCCAGACTGGCAGGAGAGTGCTCGGCGCGCCACTGCCGGAGACTGAACGGACGCGTGACAAGAATAACGAGGGCGTGCTTCAGCTGCAGAAGCAGATGATGCGGGAGCAGGATGAGGACGTGAGTGAGATAGCGAAGATCATAAGGAGGCAGCGCGAGATGGCCGAGGCGATACACGAAGAAGTCAACCAGCAACTCCTGATGCTGGACGATGTCAACAACCAGGCCGACGTCTTGGGTGCCAAGGTGGGAGTCGCGAAGAAGAGGGTTAAGAAGATATCATGATCCGGTAACAGATTCGGAGCGATCATAAAGGGGGATCGGCCAAGGGAAGGCAGGAATAGATATCCAGGTGCATGAATGGCGAAACAGTTCTAGCCAGTATAGGGTTGTATAGTATATTACGCGAGATCGGAGCCACAGGCGATGATGGTACGTCCCCTGATTTAGCATAATAACCAGCATATGATTTAACGTACCTTCTCTAAGCTACACCTCCTTCTCAGCCTAGTCTCACGGTAATGCCACTTCCATTGTGATGCGTCGATTCTCTCTATCCCCCACTGAATCTATACTGCATTCAGGGGGGCAATTCCATCACCGACGCTTTCACCAACCTACCGTATTCCGTCTATAGGCATTCAGCCATCTACTTTCCATCCTGCAGAGCCGTCGGCGCACTATGCCGTCCGAACCGCAGCCCGACATATCAGACAAATCCCAATGCACAGCATGTGGGGGCGCCACCAGGGATAACCCTTACAGCCCTCAAGCTTGTCCTCCAAACATTCGGCGTTGTAGTCGCCGATCGCAATGCGTGCATGTAGCCATGCCCCTACAGTACAAACCCCCCACCCACTACGCATGCCCACTCCGGGCCGCGAGGGACGACGAAGGTTTTTTTCCTGGCAACCCAACACATGTAAGGCCAGGCCGGCCGGCGTTCGGCCAGGTGCGACGACAGGCGTTTTCCAGCAGAGACCGGGGACAACGCCGCTCCGCCTCTAATGGGATCTCGCATCAGGCTAAGGGGCTCGACGAAGATACCTTTCTACTCTCACAGGGTCCGGATCTCGGGTCGACGATGTGACTTCCCATCCCAGGGTTGACGGGCCTTCCTTCTGATCTAATGTCAGCGACTGCGCTCGTCATCTCACGTCGGCGACCGCGACTTCCAATATCAGGTCGGCGATCGCGACTTCGGATTTCAGGGGGTTGGCAACCACCACTACCCATATTGCGGTAGCCCCTATACTCGGCATAAAATCTCCCGCCGCTTCATGTAGTTGTCCGCTTACTTATGCCCGTTGGAGTCCGTGCCGTCGACCGCGAAGTCGAACAGATGAGGCCCCCCAATTTCTCCGACACAGGATCATCCCGTCCCTTCGTGGCTCGGTAGCCCCTTTAATATCGTGTTCAATTGTGAGGCTGCTCACTTTGCCCTACGGCGTGCCCATAAATGTTGCTGCACATCCGTGGATGTCCTTCGACCAACACCTTGTGTTTGTGTGTACACTGTAGCCTCCAGAGTCACTAAGATTCCTTCTGTCTACGACTCCAAGAAAATAAGGGGCAATGGCAACAAGGTAAACGACTGAAAGATGGGAGGGCAGCATGATCGCTTAATTCGATGGCCGCGACCTTGTACCAGCCGCTAGAGCCTGGGAGGTCCTCCTTGGGCAGATCCTGGATATCGTGCGCCCAGTCCTCTTGCGCAGCGACCTGGGGAAGTCGTTCCGGTGCTGCCAAGCGCCGCGGTCTTGTCTCACATGCCATGGTAGCGGGGCCCGGACGCCCGGTCCGTTGTCCAGGCCTCCCGCCGTCCGCGTCAGGAGCGTGTTCTCTTGTACGCCCCGCCTTACTCGCGGCCGGGAACGGAGCCTAGAGAGTCATTCTAAGGCTAGTATTGGCTTATCCTTCACGCTATTCTGGTTCCGCATATGCAAGTAACTTGGAAGTGGCCGGAGGAGTAGGCGGATGGGTGCTGCCGCATCCATCCGCTCAGAAGGCCATTATTTTTCCTGTCCAAGAGACCTGCTGAAAAGGTTTCGTCTGATCTGGAGGAACGCCGTACAGAGCGAGGGTGGTGATGTTAACGTCTCCCCCACTGTGCCGGATGGGAGTTCTATTTCGTCTGCGAACGTGGTGTAGTAGATAACTTGGATGAGGTTGAGGTGTTACTGTTGAAGGCGTATCTGTTGATGTCATTATAATTAGTATAAGAAGTTCGTAGCCATCCCAATTCGTATTCTGTGTATAGCTGACTCGAGACCATCGTGTCGGGTGCCTGTACCATGCGAGACGGGAGCCCTCTTCCCATAGTAAGCAGTCTATTCGGGATACCGGGGCGAGATGAGCTCTAGTGCATCTTAGGAGCTGTATGAACTGAATTCGGATGCCTAGTCTCGCCATAACAGGAGGCTTAGGGGACCTCGCGGCAAACGAAAAGCTTGCTGAAGAGTCGAGCTCTGTCCTTCGATGGATTGGTGGGTTTCCGTTGAGTAATGTTAACACGGCAGAGCACATACGGTTCTCGCTGAGAACGGGAGGATGTTGGTTGGTACAGTATTGGCTTGCTTTCAGGCTTTGGCAGTGCAATGGTTCGCCAGCTTTTCTTCCCAGGGTATCCCCAGGTTTGAAGATGATTGGTATCCAAATTTGATGTGTTTGAAGTCATGAATAACATACAAACGAAACACAATTCCAGGACTAGTCTCGTTGCTTCGTGGCCTGGAACGTCGCATAGGTTGAACGATGTCGTAAGTGGTCGGTTACAGGTCAATGGAACTCTGGTAAGAGGTTATGCCAGCTGGTGACCGTAGTTTGAGGGAAAGTTGATTCAGGGTAACTCTAAAAGTTCTTCACTTCTGGTGCTGTCTCTTATAGCTTGCGCCTGCTACAGCATTCGGCTCAAGGCTAATGGCACAACTGACTATAGATCATTAAGACCTCGATGAGCTATTTGAATCTCCTTTTGAACTCCATCCATTACTGACCCTAGATATGATAAAGACATGCTTAAAAATAGTTATCAACGTCAAGTAGTCGCTCTACTGTGGGCAGTACGGGAGAATCCTCGCCAGGGCAACGCACTGCATCGAGGCCACCAGCAGGCAAGTGCAGCGTAAACGGGATTACAATTCTCCACAGTAACTTCTACAAACATATCGGTTTCGCAATCACGGAAGACCTTTGCCGTATACTTTCATTTATTATTAGCAGTTACCTTAGTTGCTCTGGTAGCTCTACCCCGTACGCCCACACGCATCGGCGTGGACACCTACCATGCACCCTTACTCCCGAAACACCTTCAACATCCACAACAACTACAACTCACGCAAGTAAGACAATCTTTCTTTACATTTGCGTAACAATTCATCTCTATTCAATATCGTACCCAAAGAACACCCTCTCGACACTGCCACGATGTCTGAACGGCTCGCGGCCCGACTGAGAGACCTTAAGGTCGACGATCTCGACAAGATGGAGCTCGCCGCTCCGAAGAAGACTGAGGATGTGAATTCCGTCGACCTCTCGAACACCGCGGTACCTTCCACGTTACCTTTCAGCCCGGCTCCCGCCTCTCATACCGGAGACACCATGGCCATGTTGTCTGCACCTATCGGAAAGAGAATCAAGGGCCTGGAACGATCCAGCAGGCCGATCTTCAACAGCGGCTCGGCTCCCTTGGTCCACAGAGAAGGCCAGCACCGTCTTCCCGGGAAGGCGCGTTTCGGCAAGAGCGCAGGCAAGCGCTACTACACTGCGCGTCGAACTACGGGCGTAAATCCGCTTGCCCTGTACCATGCACCTGAGCAGGTTCAGAAAGAAAGCGCCAAGCCCAAGTTCGAGAATGGCTCCGATCCTGTCCAAGACGACGCTGGGGGATCTGCTGCTCAGGCTTCCCAACAAGCCCAGAGCAACTTCAATATGTGGGGAGCGTTTCCCCACGGCAGAGACAGCGGTAAGGTACTTTCCTGCATGAATGGTGGGCCTGCCGACTCTGACGATGCCGACTGGGATCCAGTTTCTGGTTACTATCCAGATATACACACCTCTCTCTCACCTCCACGCCGAAGGCCTCAGCTAACACTACAACTATACAGGTGCACGTGTCACGCATCGTGACGTAAACTTTCGAGGCTCGCTGTCTAAGAACTGCGAGAGACCTCCGATATCCCGTTCGGCGAACTTCTTTGACGAGGGAGGACAGGACCATCGGGAGCAAGGCCATGGATCAGGGGACGAGGACATCGAGATGAGCGGCTTCTAAGCACAACACGTACTTCCTTCTCGAGGCTAGGGACAAGTTGTTGCGGGGAAGGCTTTCACCTGGTTTGAATTGGTCTACAAGGGCGACTATGGAAGGGATATTGGAATTTTGCGAGGATTAAGGCTCCATTAGGAAGGGAGAATTATTTCCAGTTCTCGACATGGATCCACGTTTCCCAAAAGAAAAGCTATCAAATATGAGACATGAAAGCGACGCTGTCACGACGCACATAGGATCGTTCATTAATGCAAGGAAATTATACTATTGCTAGGAGAACTACGTTTGCTTCACAACCCTGCTGCCGCTACCATCTACCCTACTGCCTTCACGTCTATAAGCGCCGATGCCCTGCCGATTGTGGATCGTTGGTCCTCAGGGGGGTATTTCTTGTACACGGTGGCGGTAGTGGTAAGACGAAAAGTAATCAACAGTAGTTCTTGTGGTGCCTTCCACTTCGCACGCAATCTGATAACGGTGATGTCCGGTCAACGCTGATGTCGAGCAGGAAGCACGTGCGGGAACTCAAAGTTGAAGACGTCGCTGCCGCAGCGGGCCAACGAGATGGCCCAGACGAATCATCTCCGCCATTGGAGATATTCACGTCTGATATCTGGTAAAGGGTCAGTGAAAGATATCTTGACTCTATTTAGCAGCTTGGAACTCACTATAATCTAGACAAACCCCCACCCCGTGGCCAGCAGCGGAGCGACGGCGGACTTACTTCGGGAGAGGCTGGGCGCGCTTGGCCTTCTTGACTTGCTCGGGCTTGGGGCCGTCTGCGCCTATGATCTTCTTGGCCATAAACATGGCCCGCTTGCACGCGATCTCGCTCTTCTCGGAGACCTCCAGGACCACGCCTTGGAGCTCCCCATCGTCGAGGTCGAACAGACGGGGCGGCAGGCCATCCCGAGTGGACTGGCAGCCCTTCTTGACTAGGTAGGTCTCGACCGCTTGGACTACCTCATCGTAAAAGGCTCTATACAAAGGACCGGCGATACAGAGGGCAAGAATGACCTCACGGAGCTCGGACAGTGTGAGGCGCTTGAGCTGCTGGGAAAGCAGGGACAGCTTGTCGGCCGAAGGGGCCGTATGAGCAGGAATCCTTTAAGGTAAACTATGTTAGGAACTTGCTAGGACTGAACGTGACTCCCAAGTAACTCACTTGACAATGACGGCTGGCATCTTGACGTTATTCCAATCAGAAAAGAAATCCGGGAGAGTGAGATTGGCTATTGTGCAGTCGGAGTACAAAAGCCTGGGAGAGGATGATGAAGACTATAATAGTATAAAAGGCTAGGGTCTACTCGAGAAGATGTTGAAGTGGTGAGGATGCGGAATGAAGATGTGGATGGAGAAGATGAAGGTAAGACGGGTTTATGGATGAGAGGAATAATCTTTATATATGTTTTGGGCGGGCGAGGCCGGTACATACCTGAGCATAAGAGATAGCGGGAACTAGTTAATCCTATTGTTCATGTAATACACACAATAGGGAGGGACCGCAGGGAGCAGGCCATTGTTTTACCTACAATACGCATAATAAGGTAGAGTGATACATAATGATGTCAAGCCACAATGGGAACAGGATGCCCCAACTGGGAAATGGCGACGAAGAAGGCATAGACTGAAGTTACCTGTGCTATAAGAACGGGGTTATATGGGAATCATATAATAGGTAGCTCCATTGTAAGCGGAGAAGATGGTACCATTGTCTTCACTAACCCTCGCTGTCGACAAACTTGGGTGGACGTAGCTAAATAAAGCCAACAACATTCTTTTTTCTCGAGCACATGCCGAGTAAAAAAATCAAAGTTGAAGCTAACGGTCCAGCCATACTTGATACCACAGTTCTTGAGAAACTTATTCGGGTTATGATTCCAAAATACGGTATCGCAAAATAGGATATGTATAATTTCGATAGAACGGATTTTTAAGTAAGGTTTTTAATCGTATTTAATATGGTATTTATAAGTGCTAAAAAATGTAAAGAATTTAAATAAACGTAATAAAGTATTAGGAATAAGCTATAACTATATACGTTATTATTTATAAAGTTAAGTTATATTGTTATTTAATATTTTAACAGAAATAACTTAGATTAATTATTAATCTTACGATAATTTAATATTCCTTATTTAAAATATCGGTATTAATTATAAGAACTAAAAAATAAACAAATTAGCTTTATAATAAATTTAGTTTCTCGATAAATATATTCGCAGATTTACAAACGAAATATAATATCGTTTTATTATCAATATCCAGAAAAGTTATTATTCGATAAAACTCGAAAATATTACGTAAATAACGGTTTTATTACGTTATATATCCCTTTTTATTTTTGTTATTAACTTTAATCTTTTGCTGTATTTTACTTTTCCGTTTTAAAACGCGCTTATACGTTTTATCAAAAACTTAATACGATACTATTATAGTTATATTACGAAAAAAGATTTTCTTTTCGGAATTTACAATGCGTTTAAAACCGTTATAACGTCCGATAATATTAAATCCGGCTTTGCAAAAACTGGACTTATTTTATTCGATTAATAAAGTTTTCCAAATATATAAAAAATAAAAAAAACCGAAAAGGTTATTTACAAAGAGATTAAAAGTTACCAAAGGCGCTCGACGATACAAATGGTAAAATGGGGTAATTCCTTAATAAAAAATAACTTAATATTTTTATAAAAAACGTTTTTTATATAAAAAACCGCCAAATTGCGCTGAACTAACTATCTTGTAAACATACGTTAAAAAATTTAAAATAAATGATTTTTCTTTTTAAAAAAAACATACTTATTACATAAAAAGGTTAAGTTTTCCTAACCGAAAAATTAATTAAAAAAATACAGCTAATAACGGCTGAAAATAATCGCCGTAAAAATATTACATATTAAAAACGGAAATGTAATATTTACGGCACATCTAGACATAATACGCGTATTTGTAAAAAAAGCTATAAAGACGTCTAGCAAAAACGAATTCGATTAGTTTAGGTTGATTAGTTACGTTATAGTTGTTTTATTAAAGTTAGTTATTACGAAAAACCAAAACATGCGCTGTTTGCTTATATAAAACGTTATATATATATAATATAACTTCGTATCGACCTTAGTTATATATAGCATAATACTTAAAAGTATTTAACCTTATAATTCATAATTATAACTTAAGTTCCGTAACATTTCGTATTATTTCAGCTGGTGTTTTATTTAATGGTAACTTGAAAAGGTGCTATAAAAACGATTGAAGTTGGAATTCCTAGCTATGAAACTAGCGAAAGCTTGCAAAGCTTTTTATACGCTTTTAAGGTTTATTTTTAAGGTTTACTATATAAAGCTATTGTTTATAAGGCCTTTAAATATCCTGCTAAACCGTGGCCAGCAGCTATAAGGTTTATCAAGGTCGAAACTTATCCACAACTACGTATTAGTCGGAATATAAGTGGGGTATGGAATTAAAGTATGCAATTTATTCTAACCGTTACAACTATTTAATTAATTATCGGATGCGAAAATATTAGGTATAAGATAACCCCCGTACCAACGGGCACCCCATTAACGGGCCGCCATTTCCTATACAAAATTAACGAAATTGCATATCTGTAATTAATTAACAAAAATAGATATTACAAAAGGGGCTACTAAATAATAATTAAAGGGATAACGAAAGGCCATAAGTAAAATATAATTTAAAAATATTAATGTTATTATTAAAAAATTAAAGGTTAAAGTTCCGAAAATAAAACGTTAACATTTTGCTATACAAATTATATGAAAATCTGTTAAGAATAAACACTTAGGTTTATTTTCAACTAACTATGTAACTAAAAAAGGTAAAAATTTATACTAAATTTTGAAATTAACATTATCCATTTCCTTTTTTTATATATAAAGTCTTAACCTATGTATTATTAATATTCGTTATGTTATTTACTTTTTAAAAAGTAATATAGTTTTTTTATATAAAACTTTTTTTACTTTCTTTCACCTTTTTATATATTTTTATATAATAACAATATTTAAAAAAGGTTTTCCCGTATATATAATACTGTTATTCGAATATTTATATTTAAAATTGCATATTTATATCTGTATTATTCAAAAACTTATAAAAAACTTTCTTTATTAATCGAAATAAGTAGAACATATATTATAAGAAAGTTTTCCGAATATAAAGAAACAAAACGGCTTATTAAGTAGTTATAACATTTTTAAGATAAACTTTTTAAGCGAATGCTTTAAAGCTAATAATTATTTTAAAAACTGTTTATTTTTCCGTTTTCCTTATATAGAATATTTATTATATAAGTTATATCTTGTAATAAGTTTTTACATATTTGGCTTACTGTAACGGCTTGGCTAGTTAACCAATTATTAAACCTAGTCGTACGGGTTTATGTTAACAGTGGTACTGTGGGAAACTGAGTAATAAAAAGTAAACTAGTTACGTCTGGTAATAACAGATAACCGAAGGTAATTTGGGTAACCAAGTTATATTATAAGTTGATGTTATTTACGATTATGGGAAATAATAAGCGTATATATCTTACTTGACTTTTTATGGTCGAGTGTGGTCGAACCGACCGTGTTCGACCATAAGTCGAACGTGGTCGAATAAACCTTGTTCGACTATGGCCTGATTACGTGATCCATAATCGGTCCCTTATTTCCTGTAGCTCCGACCGTTTGGAAAAGCCAAGCCTGGCTGGGCCATAACACTTACCCTGGATAATAATACTCGGATTTATTTAACTTTGGATAAATATATAATCGAAATTAAAAAAATATTTTTAAATAATGACTTATTTAATATATTAAATATTTACGGATAATTAATCCGCAATTAATTCCGTTTTATCTATTTACTTCGTTATTTCCTTACATTAATTTTACCTATATACGTGTATCCGTAAGTAGAAATTTTATCGTAGGTAGGTGGGTAGTATACGACTTGGCCTGACCAACGACCTTATTAATAACATCCCGCCTTAATTATGCGGTACTTATATACACCTCAATGATGATGAGAAAGTCACTTTCCGAGATATTTTCATAATTTGGCCGTCATAAGGACCTTTTTCTGTTATGCGACAGGGTACTCATGCGCCGCTTCTAATTAGACCTGCCTACCCCTAATTGTAGCAATCCGCAATCTGAATTTGCCGGCTATTCGCAGCATGACTTTGACCTGGCGTACAATGCGGATGGGCACAAGATGCTTTGGGACGTCCACTCTCATCACCCTCCCTGGAGTTTACTCCGCATGGTTGCAGTAATCTCAGAACGAAATATCATGTTCGACCATCAGGCACCCTCCGATCCGAATTGCTCAGTCCATTCCATGCACTTCTTAATCTCCTCCTGGCTTACCGAAGCCTTAACATCCCGGAGAACTGCAAATATGTCCTCTCTTCGAACCACTGGCGCCTTGAGCTTTCCTCTCGGTACATCGATGAATGTCATTTTGATTGCACCTCCGTTGCTCTCTTCGCATGGCGTGAACAGTTCCTTTCCCTCATCTTGCACCTGGTGCAATTGTTAGCGGACAAACGTCTGGCGGACTTGACTCCACTCACCTTCCGGTAAAAGCTCGCATTTTGCACCGTCTTGACCGGCACATCAAGAGCATCCTGCAACGCATTGCTAATATCGCTCCCCGAAAACCCATCCGTCATGCTCGCCAGCTCAATGTAGTCCGCCTTCCCCAGCGGCACCTCCATCTTCTCCGCGCTGATCTTGAACAGCTGCCGGCGCGCCTTCTCGTCCGGCAGCGGAATGTGGATCTTGCGCTGGAAGCGGCGCTGCACCGCGGGATCCAGTGTCCACGGCAGGTTCGTCGCGCCGAGCAGCAGCACGCCCTCGTTGTCATTGCCCACGCCGTCCATCTGCACGAGCAGCTCTGTCTTGAGGCCCATCATCAGCGGGTTGGCGCCCGGCGCGTCGCGGGAGCCGCAGAGGGCGTCTATTTCGTCGATGAAGATGATGGATGGCTTCTTTTAGCGGGCGAGCTTGAACAGCTGCTTGATGAGTCTGAGGTGGGGGTTAGTGGCCGTCAACTGTCTCGTTGCTGCTGGACCGCAAGCTTACCTTTCGCTGTCACCGAGCCACTTGGACATCACATCGCTGGCCGAGATGCTGAAGAGCGTCGACGCCACCTCCGTGGCGATGGCCTTGGCTAGGAAACTCTTTCCCGTCCCAGGTGGCCCATACAACAACATTCCACGCCTTTGCTTGCGCTGGCCGCTGAACAGCTCGGGAAATTTGATTGGCAACACCACTGCACTGCGAAGCTCCTGTTTCGCGGCTTCCAGACCAGCGACATCGTCCCATCTGACGTTTGGCTTCTCCGTGATAATGGACGCCATGAGAGAGTCCTTGAGCTGGGAATCGTCGTTTTCTCGGTTGGAACTGTCGCCGCTTCCCCTACCGCTATTCTTGGGATTGTTTTGGCCCTGTGTTTTGCCATTGAGGTTCATGCCACTGAGCGCGTTCTCGAGCTCCACAACCAGCTGGATCCTCGTGAAGGTAAGAGCGTGCGCACCAGGACAGATTTTGCCGCTGTCGTGGCATCTTTGGCACATGTCCCAGTCGTTGCATTGGCTGCAGGAGTAGGCCAGTTCAGTGATGGTGGAGCAGCAGAGATCGCAGATCAGGATGTTGTTGACCTCTCGGATGGCCACAGGGGCACGGCTCGTGGCGTCACTGGTGGCTGAAGATACGGAGTTACTGTAAGCAGGAGGTGGATCTATGAGCGGGTCGATTAGGTTCTCTTCGGCCTCGACGGCTTCAGAGGGCGTGATGTCGTCGTTCAAGGTTTTTCCCTCTCTTAGGTTATTTAGTAGTGCCATTGCATGCAGGAACTCCTCGAAGTCCAGATCACCACTGTTGTCTTTGTCGACCTTATCCCACAGTTGTCCAAGCATGTAGTTGGTTACCCCTCCAATATTCTCAGCGCAACTGGAAAGATACCTGACTGCGTTCTCAGCGTTCATTTTCCCCGAACCATCGGTCTCCAGCTGGCGGAATCCGGTCTCAAACATTTGAATTTTCTCCTTAGAGAAAACAGATCTAGGATTCAGCGTTTGGTTGTTCTTGGTGGCTGCCCTTCTGAACGGGTTACTGCCCTTTGCGGCCGGTGCAGTCGGTTTTGGCGGAGCGGCCTCGGGTGGTTGGGATTTGGGCACAGCGGTTGGCTTTGTTTTGGAAGCGGCCGGTGTTGAACCGTTGCATTGTCCAAGAGGCGGCGGAGGTTGATTGAATGGGACTACTGCGTCAAAGGAGGCCGGTACTTGACCCTCCAGTACTTCTCGCACGACGATGCTGGAAAGCCGGCCGTTTGGCCATATGTTCCATGAAACATGCTCCGATGCCATGGACCAATGGTCCCAAGACTGGAAATGTGCAAAGTAGAAGCGTGTATCCCACGGGCAGAGAACCGTACTCTTTGTAAGCATTTGCCCCCGCCCATTGGCCTCAATAATAGCATCTTTCAGAACAGATGGGACTTCGAACATCTTGGCCGGCCCATTCTTCATCTGGACCACGAAAGTATCGCCCGCTCCAAAGAAGACATATTTGATGGTAGTTTCCTGCGGATCCATACATCCTCTTGTTTTCAAGACCCCCTTGAGGCTGCTGTGAAACGCGTCTGGAAAGGTTCCAGTTGTGGAGACTCGCAGTGTACCGTCGCTGTATGTGTGAGACCCTGCATCACGCACTGAAGCATATAACTGAAGAAGTGTATATTAAAGGTTGCCTGACCTCTAGAAGGTCTTCTACAGAAAGTGAGGGTGGTGAGCCCTCCCTAAATACACGTAGATACAGCTGTAGCCGAGAGAAAAGGAAACACTAGGTGTATGAAGTTATCCCCCCTTGAGTAGCTGATCAAACGGAGCCAAGGCGTAGTTGTATGATCGACCTCAACTGGGTCTGACAGTATGCCACAACCCAACCTCCACCGGAGGAGAAGCTGATATGTTCGACAGTCCGAGTCTGTATACCCCAGTTGTCCAGTGCAACAGGTTTCGTATCCGCTAAAAGGGTAGGATCCTGAGTTCTGTAAACTAGAATTGGTTAGCCGCGACTGAAATCCTGACATCCTGGAGGCAGCTCACCGGAAGTTGCACCATCAGATTTGTTCACGTAAAGACCCCCATAACCCAGAACTCTCGGAAAGAAAGGCATGTAGATCTTGCCATCGCTGGCGGTCGAAACCCAATCGATGGTGTTTCCGCTGAGCTCGGAGCCTTCAAAAAGCTTCTTGAGTGCAGGATCGAGGTTATCGCTCCATGCGGTCCACACCTCGTTGCCCAATGCCCAGGCATCATGGGTGGGTCCAAACATGAAAAACACCATTTTCACGATCGGATTCAATGTATTTCGAACGCCGCACCAGGTAAAGGAGAAGATCGGCGCAGGGGTGGGGCAGTCTGCGTCTTTTGTAGATTCACGAGCCCTGCCAAGAGGTGCGGCTGAAATTCAGCTGACCCCGTGACTACTTATCTCAGCTAGCTCAGGCCACTGCTGGCTAGTTCTCCATTTCCCCCCAGAGTTTTTAATGTATTACACCAAGACGCTAAAGATTAAAGAAATATGTTAAACCCAGATCGAGTAATGCGTTTACTAAGAAAACGGCGTTACGACGTTTGCGCGATTCTATTTTTTAATCGTTCGATTAACCATAGTAATTAAAAAATTAAAAGGGAAGAACAACTTACCTAGTAAGGGTATTTATTAATAACAAAATATATTATCTTTAAAAGTTAAAATCTAAGAAAGTAAAAAATAATAAAATAGATTAACCGGCTTAGCTTATAAAAACAGTTAAATAAAAACAATAAATTTCGACTTATATATAAAAGCGTTACGTAATTAATTTATTTAAACTTAATAAGCTTTCTTACATTTGATTAACGAATTAGGTAAACCGTAACTAGTAACGACAAGCAATAAAAGATAAACTAGATATATATAAAACACTTATTATTTTTTATAAGTTTAAATACAACTAGTTTATAATATAACTTATTTATTTAAATTATCGTTGGTTATTCTTTTTTACTAAACGAAAATAATTTATTTACTATTACTTAGTTTTCTATAATATAACTGCTAATATAAATACGTACAATTATATTTAATAATTGCTTAATTAGTTTAGCCGTTATATCCTATTTTCGTTTTTTTCGTTTTAATCTTTTTAAGACGACTTTTTTTAGCCGTTAATAGTTGCATTTTTTTTCTTTTTCTTTTCGGTTAAGAAAGCTTGTTTTGCTTATATAATAAATACTTCTTTTTTCCGAAAATGTTCATTTTCAGTTTTTCGATATTTGTTAAAAAGAATAATTGGTTTTACGTAATTTTACAGTTTCTTTTAAGGAGGTTTTCGTTTAAAAATATTCAATTACTTTCTTTTGAATTATTAAACGATTTCGCCATTTTTTGTCGACCAGCTTCCTTAGTAATTTGTATTTCGTTTTTGTAAATAACGTCTTATTTTTTATATTTTTTTTATATTTCGAAAAGCTTCCGCAGATAAGAAAAAAATAAAACCGGCGAGGGTAAACAGCGAGACGGTCGGCGTAAATATAACTGGAAGAATTTTTAAATCGGAAAAGCGTATTAAAATTAAATTTAATAAGTTTAATTTTTACGAAACCGGATTAAATATTATCGAAATTTATAATAACTTTAAACGCATTATAGAAACCGGCGAAAGTATATTCTTTCGTAATATAAATGAAATACGTTTAAAATTAAAACTAATAAAAAATAAAAAAGTATATAAAATATAATAATACCGTTATTCGCGCATTATCTTTCGAATTTTATCGAATAATAGTTTCGTAATAGTTAAAAATAAAACGTTTCTGCTACGAGTTAAAATGTAATATTGAAGATATAAAACTAAGAATACAGTTGGTGAAACTGTTAACGATTTATGGGTCTGCTAAGACTACAGCGCTTAGCGTACCTCATAATCATTAACAGTTTCGTTTCTTTCGTATACGTTCGAATATATTCATCGAAATATTGAATTTATTTTAAATTTAATTCGTTCGTTATTTAATTATTATAATTATTATTACCTTTTTAACCAGTTAATAATAAATTATCGCAATAGCAGATATTAAAATAAGTTTTCCTTCTAACAATAATAATAATAAACGATATAATCTAATTTTACGAATTAATATTTTATATAATTATAATTTATTCTTATTATTTTGTTCCGTTTATTTAGATTTTCTACGTTCTTAGATATTTGTATATATTATACCGTATATTATAAAAGGCCTTAATAAAGAATTCGTTTTGTTCAAATTATAAATATTCCCTTTTATAATACCGTATTTTGTAATTATAACTCGAATAAGTTTAAACTATTTGCGAGATATATCTAGATCTCCGCGTAATACCTCTTAATAATCTATTTTTCGATCTAAACGCGTTTCAAGTCTTTTTTTATCGTCGAACGAAATTCGACGTTTAATTAATCCCGTGCGCGTCGTAACACGCTGGGTTAGTAATAAATTCGCTATATTTTTAATACATTAAAGCCGGATAAGAAACGTTCGCGTAATTAAATTAAAAATTCGATCGATAATCGATAAACTTTCGGTCAGGTTTAATTTTCACTGATTAAGCAGAATAGTACATCGAGCAGATTCGTTCTTATATCAATATTTTAACATAACTTTAGAAACAGTATATACAATATTAAATTTCATACAAAGAAATTTCGGAATTCTTCTTTTAACTTAGATTACTATGCTTATTTCTTTTTTTATAAAACGTTCCATATTAATAATATTAAAAATAAATAACCAAAGTACAACGGTTATAAATACAAACAATACGCGATTCGATTATGTTAGTATTTTGATAATAGAGTATGTTGATCGATTTTACGCTTTAGATAATTTTTAAATTATATTTTCCGTCGTATAAATCTCAACGCTTAGTCAACTTTAACACGTACTATAGTGTATTAAGTAAGTAATCTAGTTGCTATGTTTTTAATATGTTAAAGCTGGATAAACAATATTTGTATATGTAGGTTAAAGATTTAATTAATAGTTAATATCTTTAAAATAACGTACATTTTTACAATATAAAAAAAGTTAAAGTATACACGGATTTATCGTTAAATCGAGCTTTTAATATAAATAAGGCCATTTCATATATATAACTAAACTAGTTAAAATTAAGTTTCGGGGGCTGTTTTAATACAAAGATCTAAATCTATTTTAATTTCCTTTATAATAAGTTCTATAATCTTGATAATAAAAAATAAATAGTAGAAAATGAGTAATTAAATTTGTTTAAAAAGTGTTAGATTTGCTGATATGTCCGACCTTCTAATATAGTATATTATAAATACACTTACATTGTCAAAATTTAAATAATAATAACTTATTAAAATAACTTAGTTATGCAAATACTCTTTATTAATATTAGAAACTATTTGTTTTTATTACTTTATATTTACGATAGAAATGCTGATATAAACCGCAAAGCTTTGATTTAATAGTTAGTTAATACCTTATCCATTATATAGATATAATATACATATATAAAGAAGATCTATATATATATTTTATAATATGATTAGATTTATATAAATTGCTTTATTAAGTTATAATAGCTACTTAAAGTTTATTATTATAAGGTGTTACAAACAGCTTATTTCTCTTTATAACTGGCTTGCTTATATAATACAGTAATAGTTTAAGTTATGATCTTTTAAGAATAATTATAATATTGATAAAACTATAATAAGTTTACTAATATAAATCTAATAAACTATATTAATAATTAAAGAACGGTACAAACTACTTAGAAAAATATAAACCTTTATATTTTCTAAGATAATTCTATTAAATACTAGAACTTTCTAGATTCTAACCATCTGCGTTCTCTTAGGTATACGTCTCGTAATCTTTAATGATTAAAGGAGTCTCTTTTCTTGTTCTGATCCGTAAGACCCGCAGTGGAGTGAGCCATCTTATCTAACAATCTCTTTTCTACATATGAAGAAAAGGGTATACTGTACTCCATCCAGGGATCCCACAATCTAGGAGGCAATAAGAGAGCCTATTCTATCCTCTATTAGCTTCATCGAGGTAAAGACCACGATAAACACAAATATTGTCAAGGAAAAGTCTTTGGAACACTTTCAAACAACTTGCAAAATAACTTCGAATCTTCGTATGATATGGTTTAATAGTATATTTTTTAATTTAAACGTATTTTAAGTTTATGTTGCTGTTATACAAAGTTCGACGTCTAGTAAATCTTAACGCGTATTATAACGCATTAAGCAAATAGTAAATATGCTAGACTTTTAACACATTAAAGCCGGATAGAAAACGTTCGCGTATTTAAAAATTCGATAAACAACGAGGATTCTTTTAATCCGTATAATATCGTTTAATTAAAAGAGTTCTACTAGGTTATAAATATCTCGGAAGCGTTTTTATATATGCTTTATAAAGTCAGTTTATATTAACAAAAGCGTTATAACGTTATATTGCGTATATTTAAAATCGAACTTAATTTCAAAAATTATTAAAGCTTTAGAAAAGCTTTTTGCTAAGATAAATACGTATATATCGCTATAAGCATTTTTAATTTATTAATCGCCTAAGATAATAAAACAAAGCTTATATTTTTATAGTACATTATGTTTTTTAAACTTATAAATGTCTATTTATATTATATATATCTTAAAACCTGTTTCTTTTCAGTAAAATACTAATTAAGTGTTCTGTAATATCGTATATCTTTATAGCTTTATTGTCGGCAAATGCGTTGCAATTCTGGAGACTGGGAGGAAGTAGGTTGCTTGCTCTTCTGTCCTAAAACTAGGGGTGGGGGAGCAGCCACATATAGGCTTCAGCTCCTTTGTCCTTGCAATCCTAGGGCCACATATCAAAGCCCGTTTGTTCCTTTCACCGCCTTTCCAAGAAATCACCTCAACTGCCGATATTTATAAATGTAATGCTTCGACTGTATTAATCGAATTTAGTAATAAATATATACTTAACTTTTTATAGCCAGGTAACGGTAATAGTAAATCTCGCCTATATACTCGGTCCTACAATCTTAATACCTTTTGTAATTTTAATATATTGAAACCTGTTCGGTTAAGGCGTCCCGTATTCCTATTAATTTGTATAACTTATCGGTTAATTATTAATCGTACTAATAAAATCAGTTAGTCGTTTTGGATTAAACGCGTGTTTTAATATTTTATAATCGTATTTATATTTACTTTTTCGACACGGAATATACGGAAAATTTATCTTTTTTAACTTGTAAAAGGCTTTCGTTTTTTACTTTTATTTTGGGTTAGATAACGTAATAGGAACTGGAAACTGCATTTATCTTTTCCGTTAGCGTAATAGTCGTAGTAATTATTAAACCAACCGCTGGCGGCATTAATAATCCAAAAAAGGAAATAATCCAAATATACAGTCGGGTTGCAAAAGTCTGGGTTTAGTCTTTATATCGCATGTTCTCCACCAGCGCTTTTTAGATTTGATTATAAATAACTCTACGGATTTATCTGGATTTGAAAATAACTTGGAATTTAAAACATCTAGTTATTGCGGAATAGGATTATAGCCTTATCAGAAAAGGATATCGGCGAATTGCATATTATATAAGCAATATTACTTACACTATCAAAAGTTCGAATATAGATTTCAGAATAATTTATAATACGATAATATTTTTATTGTTAATAAAGTAAAAGTTAAGAAAATTGCTTAATATAAAACTATTACCGCTTTTTAACATAGCTAAGATAATAAAAAGTTGGCTATATATTGTTTGAATTAAAAAGGTTACAAAATAGATCGATTTTATCTAATTTTTACGTAGCAAAAAAAGGATTATAACGTATACATAAAAATTAAATAAAAGTTAATAAATATTCAGTTTTACGTAGGAACCTTAAAAAAGACTTTAGATTTAAAATATATATTATATTATATCAGTTCTTTAAGTTTTAAAACTTTTTCAATTTTTACTTTCTGTTTAGAATATTTCCAGATTAAACTAGCGTTAGTTTTTTAAAAACCAAAGAACCCAAAATATATACTCTGTAAAGGCCTATAATATATTGATTTTTATTTCATTATTATCCCTTAAGGTTATAGAAAGATTTAAGGTAGAAGTATATGAGTTTGTATGGGAAAATGGTATCTACCGAGACTTTTGCAACCCCACTGTAGCCCGACGCTAACGCTGCGTTGTCCTAGCGTATTGGCACCGGCGTAACTCCGGTGCCCACAACAGGGGCTGCATGCAGCCCCATCACAATATATCCTCCGACCAGAGCATAGCCTTCTATAGTTAGTGTGCTATAGCATACCTGGCTAGCTCACAGCTGACGCCCGTGACAACCTCAACAGCCATAGCATCTAGCTTAACAGCTGGCGACTTCGTGGTCAAATTTGACGCCTTGGTGGCAGCATCAACGTGGTGGCGGGCCTCATACCTACCTAGCTAGGTGCCAAAAGGAAGAAAAAAGGCTGCAAGTGCCTAGATTCGACGGAATTCAACAATACCGACGATACTGGTAAGAAAAAGCAAATAATATAGGTATTGTTTAAATAGATCAAGTGGCGTTGTGTACCTTGAGCTAACGAAGATCTCATGCAAATCCAGCTTGGCCTAAGCGGTCAAAACAGCAGTATCGGCCAGCTTTCCGCATCGGACAGCCCCTGCCAACTGCGACAACATATTGGCTTCTTGGACTTTTGACCTACTTTATGGTGGGTAACTATGTAGACCATTATATATATTGCAAGCTAATGCCATTTTTGCAGGTCGGAGGGGACAATTTTGAGTACCCCTACATAGTGGCTCAGCTCCTGATTGGGGGTCGACGGGCCGTGTCATAGCTTTCTGCTACGAGGCTTAACATCGTATGGACGGGCACATCCAGTTCATCGTAATTTCCAAGTATTAATGTCGGACACATTCACGTAGGAACACCCAATCCGGCTCTAGTATGATTAACGTGTCCCAACTCCCTCTTCTCGGCTGTATGTAAATCCTCCTCCTTATTGGCTCCCCAGAGTCAAAACAGGTCTTCAGCTCCCCATACCTTTGGCGCCTGATCGACGACTCAGCTGGTCAGACGCGAAAGTACGTCCAGTCTCTGATCATCCCTGCAGCCACATCACACTTTAGGCCCGTTAAGGCAACCCAGGATGCTCTTGCTCGGCCTTCTGCCGCTTGGAATGATGCTGACTGTTAAGCCTCTTATCTCGGAAACCCCGAGGGAGTCCGCCGCAGGGCTTCGGCAGTTGAGCCTTATTGCCAGCAAGGACAGGGTAGATAGGGCGGAGTCTAGTATCCCGAGCGTCTGGTAGCCTGAGTGTCTGGTAACCTGGACGTCTGGTAGCCTGAGCGTCTATTAAAGGATGGCCGGCTCTCCTGCCGCTGTTGTATACCCTTAGCTTAGGCATTGGGGACATTTTATTCATCTGTTCGTATGCTCCATTGTTAGCAACAGCGCACTATAATGTCTTTTATCTTCTGCCATCATTCATAGCACCCAAATTCGCCAAAATGACCGACTCTCGGCCCAGGGATTCTTCAGCCTGGACGAGATTTGGCCTCATTACTATACTGTCCCTCCTTGGAGCTATGCTGGTCATAATCGCTGGCGTAGGCTTCCTCGGTTTCCTCTGGTATAGCACCACAGATAACGACATTTGGCATCGCATTATCCTTAATAATTGGGCGACGCGAGCCATTACCCTGACTTCGACTGCGCTGCGCATTGCTGTGGATATCCAGGATGGCATATGCCTGTCTATGCTGGCTGCTATTGCCCTGGAAAAATCATCAGTTCCGCTCGCCAGCGTTGGTTCAGTCTCTATGATGCGTGCCGGTGGGGACAAGGGGCTGGTGCCCACAATGACCGACTTTATCTGGCCAATGCTCCGCTGGGGTCCTCGCCTCGACCAGCTCGTCCTCCCAACCGTCCTGCTCACCCTCGCCATCATGACTCTCTCACAATTCATTTCGGCGGCTTTGCTTTCTGATGTCACCCTCCAGCTAGTCCCTGGCTACAACGAAACAGTTAATATCAATTATAACTTCGCGTATAACAACACGATACCCGGATACAATTATACGCCACTGTCGTCGAGGTCGCTATGGGAAGCCAGTCTGCCATCATTATGGCCTATGTTTGCTGAATATTCCGAACCGCCGATTATGCAGGAGAATGTCAGCGATACAGGTCTTAGCTTACGTGCTTTTTTGCCTTTTAGCGCTCAGGAAAGACCGTTAATCCGCAATTACTCGGGAAAGGCCCTGGTGCTAGATTCCCGCGTAACCTGCCAGCGACCAGTTCTGCAGGATGTGCAGCGACCCAACAACAGATTTCTAACGGGACGTGTTGGTCCTTCCACACCGACACCAAGGCTTGACAACCCTGGTATTGTCGGATTTACATGTCCGGATCCAGGCACCTTCTGGTCAATCTGCGAGCTTAGCGGATCAGCCATCGTCTTTGGAGATGGAGCGCAATTCTCGGGTGGGCTGGTTAGCGAGTTTCGGGAGTTTCCCCCTTCTCTCGGCCAAAATAAATCGGGAGCCGCAATTCTCATCATATCCCCAACTATTTTTTTCGCTGATTTCCCGACGCAGATAGCTAGGAACAGATCTGAGTTCGCACTCACAGACGTTCAGGGGGATCAAGTTGCCATAAGCTTGTGTTATACATCTTTTGATATTGCCGATAGGTGGATGGACGCTTACAGCGACACAGACCGTACCGAGCCTACAGCCCCTTGGGCAGGGAATGCCTACAGCATGACGACCGTTGCAAACCAATTAAACACTGGCTACACCACCTCTCTAAATCCCCGGTCAGCAGAAAACCGCGGCATTATGCGTTTTCAGCCCTCTACAAATTGGGCCGCTCCGCAGTCTGAGCAGTTTTTTAATGATGGACCTACTGTTGCTGTTCCTGTTGGTGATGAACCAGGCCGGTCGTTATGCAACGGGTGTCTACCGCCCCTCACCGAAAGACTTCACCTCTTAGATTTCTCCCATGGGCTACGAAGCATCCCTAGTCTCGGCAACTACACTGCTCAGTTACCAGACACACAGTACTTCGGCACGTCTGACCCAATTTACGGGGTTTACAGTGATACCTGGCTCTACTGGCTATTCGAGCATCAGTTCACAAACTACTCTTCATCGGTCGCACTTCAAGCTATTATTACGAGTCTTGCCGGCATCGAATACTACAACCAGCTAGGCCAGTTCGACAAATCTGACAACGTCACGATAGTCTCATTTGTTAACGCATACACACCGGGAGGGCCGTTTGGCCAAAAGCGAGCTACTACGCCGTGGGGCTTCGGCGCGGTGATCATACTGTTGATTTCCAATACGATGGTTGTCGCCGTAGTTACTATCAGATTTTTTATGCAAGTAACTGTCTCACGTATTGGAGATGGGTGGCAGGCTATTGCCCAAGTGGCATATTCTAGGGAGGAAAAGCTGCCGGCCAGATTGCAACACGCGATAAATCAAGTAGCAGAAGGGGATACTACTGAACATTGCTTGAATGATAAGGATGACGGCATCAAGGTCCGTCTGGGCTGTGGTTCGGGTGTTATTGAATTGGCGGACAACTGAAACCACTAGGGAGGGTGATACCAATGCCAAGGGGTCCTGGAAATAAATTAATATCAAGGCGCAAAGAGGTAGTCACTGGTCCTCGATATTCTAGTTTACCTGGACAGAACACACAACGTAATAGACCACGAGAGGATCTAAAAGGACCTGGAAGAGCAAAAGAAATAATATGATGAGAGAAAACGACATACTAAAACCGCGCTAGGCATGGGAATATTCGAGCGAAATCAATCCCTAAAAGTAACTTTAAGTCGTCTTATGCATTGAATGAATTGTTTTTGCGGACCGCAGTTACGAGGCATAGTTATTTTCAAACTTGGTGAAAGCTTTGGGAAAACGGACCGGGGCGGAAGTGCCGGTATGCCGCATGGACCGCCCCCGACACTTTGCCTGCCCGTGGGACAGTATTTCTTTCTCGGTAATATCCTCGTCCGAGTTACGCAGAAGCCTGGCAACCTCCGTCATCCGATCTTCGTCAATTATCCCCTGATAATTAGATTACGGTTACAGCACGTTTTAGCGGCGGGTAATTGTTACCGCTATCATTATCTCTTTCCTTTCTGCCGTAAGCGGATAAACTCCCCAGGAGGAATATTCTTCACGAAATCATTTCCAGTACTGGCAGCAAAACCATTACCGATCTATTATTGAGTTACCTTACTAATTCAGGCACCATTCTTGAGATCGGGGCTACGCCGCAGACGTAACCGTAGCTAGGGCTTTCGGTTAAAAAGCAACTCCAATGGTTTAATGCATCAACTGTCGGATATAAGAGATATCGGTTGCGTTGCTGTATTCATCTAAGTGCGCCGCTTTTTTGCATGCGTACTGCTTTAATATAGCCTAGTAACGGACCATATATCTACCGATCACAACGTAGCTTCCTTAGCTGGTATGTTATAGCATACCTGGCTAGCTAATATACTCCTTTAACGCCTTGGAGAATTCGGGATATTAATCGGTATAGTTTAATACGTTTTAAAGCTGTAGGTTTTCAATTTACTTTTGCTTTAACGATAACATCTTTTTAGTTAATTAATTCCTTATTGGAAATTGCTTTTGCGTTATTCCTTTGCTGGTTTAACGTTTTTATAATATTTATTAATCTTAGTTATCTTTTAGGAATTATACGCGCTTTGCTTGGGAAAACCTAAGTACCTTGTCGCTTAACGTTCTTTTGAAATTAATTGTAAAAGTAAAAGATTACTAGTTTAATATTTTGTATTAACATCTTATACCAGCTCCCCGCTTACACTATCTCGCTGCTCGGTTTTTAACATTCCGTAATAAGAAACCTGAATAAAATAACTATAACGTAATAAATAATTCAAATAAATCGGGTTTATTATCAATAAACGTATTTACAGTTTTTTTTTTAATAAATACGAGCATTATATCCCCGCTTACTAGAAATATTACCTTTTCGCTTTTTCGTTTTATTTTCTATATAACAACTACAATCCGGGTGTAAAAGCCTCGGTTTAGTTTCCAAATCGCATGTTTTTTACCACTACTTTTTAGTTTGATTATAAATAACTACAGGGTTTTTATCTAGATTTAAAAGTAATTTAAAAGTTGAAATCGTTAGTTACTTTTAAATGTAATTATTATCTTATATATAAAAATATCTTCTTAATTGCATATTATATAAACAATATTCATTAAACTATCGAAAATTTAATATTGTACTTTTGAATACTTTATAATAAGGTTATATCTTTATTTTTAAGAAAGTAAACTTATAAAATCTGTTTAATATAAAGGTTTAACGCATTTTAACATGTTTAAAACGAAAATAGATCGGCGATATATTCGTTTCGTTATATAAGGTTAAAGATTAGATCGATTTTACCTAGTTTTTAAGTACTGAATTTTAGCACTTTAGTATATATAAAAAATAAGCAAAATTGATAAATATTTTTTTAAACGGCTAAATTCGAAAATAGGTTATTAAGGTAAGCTATATATCATATTACATAAGTATATAAGTTTTTATTGCTTCTCGAACTTTGTTTTATATTTAAAATATTACTACATTAGACTAGCGTAATTTTCTTAAAACCCATATTAGCCAAATTATATATTTTATAAATATCTGTAATAGTATGAATTTTATTTTATTATTATTTTATAATTATGATATGTAAAAATACTGGATATAATATCTATCGTATAAATTATATCGTGTAATGATTTTCTATATATTGGCTCAGTTTAGAAAACACGGCTTGGACCTATATTTAACCTTGCATAATTTTACAGCTTTTTGTTTTATAAAAAACGTTTTCGTACGAAAGTATTAAGTTATTTTAGTTAAAAAACTAAACTATTTAATTGTTTTTGTCGTCGAGTCGTCTTGGTAAGTTTTAATTTGTCTTTATAAATAGCGTTTCCGTTTTTCTTTTAACAATTTCGAGAGGTTTTCGTAAAAAGAATAAATAAAATAAACCGAAAAACTATAGAAAATAATAATCTCCAAAGGTATAACTGGAAAGACCATAAATTCGGAAAAATACGTTGTTAAGAGCGAATAAAAAAACCTAGCTTTTTAAAAGCCGGATTTAATATTATCGGACGTTATAGAAACTTTAAACGCGTTGTAAAAACCACGAAAAATTCTTTTTTCGCGATATAAATATAATAACATTGTATTAAAAATTTAATATAAAACATATAAATACGTTTTAAAACGAAAATCAAAAATATACCAAAGAGTTAAAACAGATAGAAAAAATAAAAAGGTATATAAAACGTAATAATGCCATTATTTACATTGTATTTTTCGAACTTTATAAATAATACTTTTTATAATCGTAGAAAACAAAGCACGTTTTATTTTTATTTTTTTAATATATATTTAAGTTTAGTTATGGAAATGTTAAATTTATTTTAAACTCTATTCGTTTATTATTTTATTTATTATAATTAATAATGTACTACACCACCGGACGAGCCAAACCACCGAACGAACCGGTTTTCCGCACCTCGCGATAATAATTCAAATAACACAACTATAATGCAATAAATCAACTTAAATTAATCGGACCTTTTTTGCTAAATATATCTAGAGCTTTTTTACAAATATGCGCATTACATCCGGGCTTATCGTAAACACTACATTTCTGTTTCTTCGTCTTAACCCTTTTGTAACGATTATCTTCAGCTATTATTAACTAAAGATTTTCACCCCCTTTTTTTCGGCCAAAAAAGCTTGTTTTTTTTTGGATATAGGAAATATTCAACCTTTTTAAAAACATTTATTTTAATCTATCGGCGTTTATTAACAAAGATTCGCTTAATTAAACGGTTTTTTGTAAAAGAAAAAACTTTGTATAAAAAAACAAGTTACCTTTTTATTAAAGAATTAACCCATTTAATTTTTCTTATCGGCAAGCTACCCTAGTAATTTTGATTTTCCTTTACAAATAACGTCCTTACTTTATTACGTCTTAAATACTTTTAAAATTTTTTATCGGTAAAAATAAAACCGGCAGAAATAAAGAGCAAAACCGTTAACGTTAATATAACTATAAGAATTTCTAAGTCGGAAAAAACGGTATTAAAATTAAGTAGAACAAATTCAACTTTTGCGAAACCGGATTTAATATTATCGAACGTTATAACAGATTTAAACGCGTCGTGGAAACCGGCAAGAAAATCTTTTTTTCCGATATAAGTATAATAACGTTATATTAAATTTTCGATATAAAACGCATAAACGCGTTTTAAAACGGAAAAGTAAGATATATCGAAAGGTTAAAGCCGGTAAAAGAAATGAAAAAATATATAAAACATAGTAATATATTTATATAATATTAATCGAATTCTATCGAATAATAATTTCGTAATCGTTAAAGATAAAATTTATTTCGTTTTTTTTGTACGTATTCGATTATATTTATTGCCATATTAAAATTATTTTAAACTTAATTCGTTCGTTATTTAATTTTTATAATGTATTCCGATTTTCCAATTAGTTAATAATAGATTATCGTATTATTAAATTTTAAAATAAGCTTTTTTTATTAAAATAATAAATAACGATATAACTTAATTTTGCAAATTAATACCATATATAATTATAATTTATTCTTAAATATCTTATTAAGTTATTTAAACGTTTTACGGTTTTTCGTACTTATAATTATTATATTACATGTTATTAAAAAGTTTATTAAAAAGCCCGTTTCGTTAAAATTATAAATATTCTTTTTTACGACGCCGTATATTATAAGTATAACCCGAACCAATCTGAATTATTTGCGAAATATTTCCGAATTTTTGCATAATATCTTTTAATAATTAGTCTTTCGATATAAACGTATTTAGACTCTTTTTGCCGTTAAACAAATTTCGACGTTTAGTTAACCCCGTCGCGATTTATAACGCGTTAAATAAGCAGTATATTAATCATATTTCTTACGTATTTAAGTTAAGAATTGGTTTAAAATCGATTTCTTTTTCCAGTTGCCGTTAATATTCGCGAATTAAGGATAATATCGGTTCGAGCGCGTCGATCATAACATTAAGTATTTAAGGTAATTTCGGTAACATCTTGAATAAAACAAAGGTTTTTAAAATTAAGCTTTTGGTTTCATTTTTTAATTTAAACAGCTAGATTTATTCTGGCTTTTTATATAAAACGGTCAGTTCTATAAATGTTAAATAATAGAAAAATGAAATTAGTTAATTGGAATACGTGTAGAAATGCGCCGTTCGATGGTATAAAACGTTAATACATTAAATTTATTTCGTTAAAATCTTTAATTAATTCTTAATAGTTTAAATATCCTTAAAATCCTATAACTTTAAAATTTTCAGGATAATATAAACAGTAATATCTCATTTAATAACTCCATTAATATCGGTTTTTAGTCGATATTTTATATTAAACCAGTTAATTTAATCAGGTAATTTGGCGATTATTTTAATTCCTTTAGGGTTAAAACTCTTAAGCAATCGGTAAACGGCCGTAATTTAACTGGTAGCTTTAATACTTAAAACCAAAATTAAGATAAATCGATAAATTAGGAAAATTTATAAAAACATTTCGATTTTTTTTAAATATGTTAATAATAATTTTAATATTTTTTTAAATTCTAATAAGTTTTAATAATCCGATTAAGTTATTCGAGAATTTTCTTTTGCTAACTTTTTTTAATATTAATCAATTAAATTTGGATAATTATCTTTAACGTTAAATAATAATTTTTTTTTCAGAATAAAAAATCTTGAGTTCAAAATAAGATGTATCGTTTATTTCCAATAATAATTATTAAAGATTTTAACCGCTTTTTAATAAAGTAATTAAAACTTAATTCGAAAATCTAATTAAACGTCGTTAATTTTTTATTAGTATAATTTAAACCCTTTTTTGGTTATTAAGTATTAAAATATAAGGTAAATAGTTATATAAAATAATTTTTTGATGTTATTTGTTATTTTTATTTTTGCGAAAAAATAAGAACTTTTCTCTTTTTACGTTTACGATATACCGGTTCTTTTTAATTCATATCTTGCCTTTGTGCTTTTTTAAATTAGGCTATTTCTAGTTATAACACTAATATTTTCATTCTTAATTTAACTACTTTAACGTTCAAGTTAATTATAAATAACAAATCTTAAAAAAGGTTACTTAATGATTTCCAAATTAAGTACGGTTTAATTAATAGAAATAGGTCCAAATAGTATTATAAAATACTTTTATTATATCTTTTATCGTATTAAAAGATTTTATTTTTATTTGTAATTTGCGTTTCGTAACTGAAATATATAGCTTTATAGCCTTAACCTTTTTTCTGCTACTATTCGTAATTTATTCCATATTGTCAATTTTATCGTTGTTTTATAATTTTACTTTTTTAATTCCCGAATAACTACATTATTAATAACGCGACTTTGGCTTTTTTAATTATTATTAATAATTATTCGTTTTTGTTATTATTTTGTAATTTTTCGCTTAATAAAAATAATTATCGGAATTACGTAATAATCGATTTAAAATTAGTTAATTAAGCTAAGTTTTGAAATTAATATCTTCGCTTTATTATTTATTTGTTATTATATAGTTAAAGTTTTATTTCGTTATAACGTAGTATATTGCTGAAACTTAACAACTTTCTTTTTACTTAATTGTAAATAAAGTTAGCGGCGTTGGTTTTCGTATTTTTTTTGTTTATAAGTTCGTAAATATTTTAAGTTGTTATAGTCGTAATCGTTATATTATCGCGTATTTTAATTAGGACCTTACCTTTTCCATTTGCTAATTGCGGAAACTGAACCTGTTTCGGTAATTAATTAAATCTATTCTTTTTACCGAAAATATCAAATAAATTAAGACGGGATAATTTTATCCCAATTAGTATATCATTGCAAAATGTAACTTCGTAAATATTCAGTAGTAAGTTCAAAACGCAGTTTATTTTAAATAATGTTAAACTACGGTAAAGTTGAATAATAGGGTTGCGCCTAGCAAAAATGAGCTTTTAAAAATACGTACGTAATATGGACTAACTGATCGTCCGAAACCGGACCTTAGTTCCTACACCCTGCTCCATTTTATTAGGAACGTTTTAAATTAAGTATTATTACGATGGTACGTAAAACGTATTATACAACTTTGCGCTAAACCGAAATAAACTATATAAAGTTTAATTAATAATAGCGGATTTAGTTTACCGTATATATTTAAGCAAAAACGTACAATATTTAAACTGTTGAAAAACGTTTGTAATAAAGATTTTTCTAAATATTACAATAAAACCTTTCGTACTTAATTAATTGTAAAAAAACTTGTATAATTTTATCGGAAACGATTTTTAATAAATCTATTATAAGCTTAAAAAGGTTAAAAATGCAATTCAAGGCTTTATATTATAAAAATAATTTAACAATTAAATTAAAGCTTTTAAGGCTCTTTTTACTATAATATAAGGATTATTATTTGATTTAGGATTAAGGCGAAATAATAGTTTCAATTTCTTTTTTCATTAAAAGTGTCTAAAAATAATAAATAATAAATATTCTTATTTATTATTCAAAAAGAATTTAGAAATAAAGTGTTATCGAATATAATAATTTTTAATTTGCGATTACAGACGTTATTATTTACAAGTTCCGTTATTTAAATTAAGGGAATTTAAAATAGATTTGTAACCGTTTTAAATTAAATTACTAAAAACGTATTTTAATAACTTTAATTATATTCCTTATATAAAGAAAAACTATATTCAAAATTATAAAAAAGTTAAATAATAATTTAAACGTTTGATTTAAAAACGTAACTGCCGTTTTAATTAAATTATATACTTTTATTTCTACTTTAAAGTTTACGATATAAAGCTATTATCTGTTTTTAAGAACCCTGCTGAACTGTTGCCAGCGGGCATAAGGTTTATCCGGGTCGAAGCTTGTTAGCAACCACGTATTAGTCGGAATTGAAGTAAGGCACGGGATTAAGGTATGCAATCTATCCAAACCGTAAAAAACTATTTAAAAAGTCATCGTGTTCGAAGATATTGGGTATAGTATTTATCGTAAAAATTAATCGTGGAATAATTTCTATATATTAGCTCAGCCTTATTTTCCAGGCTTGGACTTACATTTACCTTACATATTATAATTACAACGATAATATTAAATCGAATAATGCTTTTTAGAAATAAGTTTCGAAAATAGCATTTTGATATAAGCATTTCTTATAAGCCTTTGCTATTATATATTAAAAAAAGGGTAAATATTTAAAAACATAATCAAAGCCTAATTATTACGAAAGCGCATTTCTTAATAATTAATAGTAACATTTTTAACCCACGTTTTAAGGAGCTATTACAGTAATTATATATATTACTAATTATATACCTATTAAGATTTAAGACAATCCCTTTATTAACGAACTACCTATCAGCTAGTCAAGGTGCTAAAGCACCCTAGCTACGCTTTGATCGGAAGATAATTGTTCCGTTGCTAGGCTACATAAAAACTGTACGCGTACTAAGAAATGGCATAATTAGCAAAATATAACAATGCAACTAATATTTCCTATATCTAACAATTAAAAGTCTTATTCGCTTAATTTAAATAATTATCAATTAATCAACTATTACTAAAACGATATAAGCTATATATTAATAATAATTATCCCAATATATTTCAATAACAATAATAACAACCGTACCGTTTACATCTTTTATTATTTACAAAGGTTCCAAAAACTGGGACTATTTTAAAGACGAATTTTAATCTAAAGCATATGCGCTTGATATATGGAACTTTATCGATTCTGATTAGTTATTTCCGTGGTTTATTAAACTTATAAAACCCGATATAACTTTTTATCCGAAAAAACGAATTCGTTATATAACGCGGACTAACACCTTATCTTTTTTTTTTATTAGAAAAAACTACCGAAAAGATTAACTTTATAAGGTACCTAATAAATACCTTTAAGATAATTACAAAAAGTAAACAAGTTTATAATTAGGATTTTACGGCGTATATTTATAAAAACCGTAAGTATGATACCTTCCGAAAAAATATTAACGATTTTACGAAATGGGTTTTAAAATCTATATTTCCAGTGATTAAAAAAATAAGTTTTTTTTAAGGAAAATTTTACGGGAATAGTATGTTAAAATGGCTAAATCCGGTAAAGTATACAATAACAGACTTCTAATTAATACCTAACGAAAATACCGAGAAAAGTTAAAATAAACCGTGAAGTTAAGTAAAAGGCTGGACGAATAAATTGTAAAATAGCAAAAGATAATAACTTAGGGATAGCAATACGGCATTTTAAAAATGAAAATAACAGTTATATGGGTTAACGATTTATGTACAGTTTTGGTTTCCGTTATAGAAACTTAAATTACCACCTTTTAGATAATAAAAAAGGCTGAAATCGATAGCGGAACGATTAGTTACTAAAAGGTAACGGTTAATTTTTTGGATTATTAAATTATAACTTATCTTTTTTTATTAAGGAATTTTAAGGTATCGTTTCCGACTTTTTACGGGGTTTTTATAAACCTTATTAATTAGGATGATTTTAGTTAGGAAGATAATTGATTTTTTAACTGTTAACCGTGAAATAAACCTTTTAAATAAGGACCGAAACGAGGTAATCGAGGAAGTTCCAATACGGACAGAAGTATTAGTAAGCGAAAACGCGAGGAATTAGATACTTAAGGTATACGTTGTAAGGCGTGCTTAAATTTTATATATAGGTTTTTTTAGTGTTATTATACGTTCCTTAATAAAGCTTTAGTAAAATTTATATCTAATAAAATAATTAGGGGATTAGTCCGAGATTAAATAGTTTTCGATTAATTCCTAAAAGAAAAAATTAACCGAATATCTAAATTTATGGATAAGATAATTATATAAAAAACCGATTAATTCCTAAAGGAAATAAGACGAATTTTGGCGAGTTTTTTAATTACTGATTAACAGGGCGTTATAAGCCTATTGTTTTACTTTTTACGGAATTCGTCCATTTTGGATTTAAGGTTTATAATATACGTTTTTAATTTTATTAACAGGTTTTTGAATTTTAGACCAACCGTATAAAAAGACGGGGTATACGTAGGTAATAACTTTGTTCCGATTAGAGGGTACAGAAAGGTTGATATGTTATTTCGAAGCCTTAGCGGTACGAAAGCGTTGCGGTTATATAACGTGGTTTATTGCGAGTAATTTGCTTGTAATTTGGTGTTATTTCGGTAGTTTCGAAAGAAGGGTTTTTGGTGGGATAACCGAGGGATTAATAATTGCATTCGAGATAAATATAATTAAATTGTAGTTATTTTAACAGATAAATTTAATTAGTTTGTCATCGAGAATATTAACGTAATAATATTTTCCGTAATTTTAGTTATTTATAGACGAAATATTAATTTTTCAACGCCGAGATTGCCGCGTATTGGTAATAGTATTTTGTGGTACTTGCGATTAGGGTATTTAGGCCTTGAAGTAATAACGTAATTATAGTTTTATATTAAGGAAGTTAGGTTAAAGGGTTTTATAATTATCGAATGTTAGGTATGTAGTAAGGCGAAGGTTAAGAGGTAAATATGCCGCGAGCTTAGGGAAGGAGTTTTCCGATTAAGACAGAGAATAGTTATTGATTTTATTAATTTCGAAGAAGATTTTGAGGGGTATAGATACGTTATGTTCGTTACCGATAGATATTTAGGTTTTATTTGGAATATTTATTTTAAGAACCGAAAGCAGGATATATTAATTATTGCGTTCCGATACTTGTTAAATGTTTTAAAGAATTAAGATAAGGTTTTTTTATAGGTAATTGAATGCGATAACGAAATTTTAAAGAATTACTTATTTCGAAATATTTTTAGTCGTTTTTTTTTTAATATTAGGTTTCAGCTTTTAATATCGTATATTTAGATTTAGAACGGGGATACGAAATGTTTAGGGGGTGTGATTAAGAAGAAAGCGACGGTTATGCAAAATGGCGTTAAGTTGCTTGCGTTTTTGATCGTATATATTTTTAAAGCTGCAGTATATCTGTATAACTGTATTTTTAAATACGTTTTTTTTGATAAATTTTATATAAGGTTTATTATATTTATTTGGTATATAGAGATAGCGTTTTAGTGCTTGATTGCAAGTTTTAATAGGTTTATTTGCGAGTTTACGGCTGTATGGTTTACGTTATGACGACCGTTGTTATGAAGAAAGAACAGAGGTTTTAAAAGTTAAATTCTAAAACGTGGATAGGTTTTTTCGTCGGTTACCGATTAATTAATATTTACGAGATTTGGAATTCGTTAACGAATAAGGTTATTATTATTCGAAACGTATAGTTTAATGAAAAGGTTATTTTTTAAGTGATATTAAAGATTTAAAAGACGACCTTTTTTACGTTACCGAAAACGAGTTATAGAATTTATTCCGATAGGTTTACGTATTTGATTAAGTTTACGGTTATTTTATATATATAAAAGATAAAAACTTAAATAGAATAATTTAATTATCGGCTGGGTAAAAGAAATAGTTTTAAAAAGGTATAGGCGTTTAAAGTGACGTACGGGATGGGAAAGAATAAATTTGTTTGTAAAGAATTGATTATTTTTATACGATTGTTATATTCGAATTATTTTTGTTTTTTGGATTATTATTGCCGTTAACGTTTGTTTTAATAATTGTTACGATTATTACGTTAACGGAAGAAATAAATCAAGTTTTAAGTTTTTGTTACGTTGTTTAATTTAAAGTAACGGTAAAAAACGAAAATTTTTTACGAGTTGTAAATGTAGGTTTTCCGTATATTCCGTATCGAGATGATGGTTATCGGTACGATTATAAGATATGAGAGGTAATGTTTAATGTTAAACGATTAGTTTATTTTATTAGTACGATCGATAATTAACTGGTAAGCTGCGGAAGTTTAGAGAAAAAGATAGCCCGAAATTTGCGTTATTTTGATTAAAAAGGTTTTAATATACTAAGAATAAAGTTAAGAGTAAAGGTGTTATTTAGGTTGTAAGGCCGGGTATATAGGCGAGATTTACCGTTATTTCCGAAAAGTTATAAAGAGCTAAGTATATATCCGTTAGGGAAGTTATTTTTAAAGCCGAAAAGGCCTATTTATAAAGTTATAGAGATATGTAATTTTAGGAGATTATTGATTAATTCGTTATTAAAGGGAAATAGGTCCTAAGATATATGTAGGTATACGTTTATAAGTTTGATAAGTATGGTTGGTTTTAAAAGTGTAAGGTTCATTTTGTAATATAAGGTAATTAATAGTTTAAGAACGTTTATAGCGATATATATACATTTATTTTAACCGGAAGGTTTTCTAAAGTTTTGATAGTTATTGTAGTTAGGTTTGATTTAAAGTTTAAGCAGTATAACGTTATAAACGTTTTTATTAACGTAAATTTATTTTATGAAGTTTTTATAAAGATATTTCTGGGATATTTTTAACGTGGCAGGATATTTCTGATTAGGAAGGTTTTGTACGGTTTGAAAGAATCGTTATTGTTTTGGCAGAAAGATTTTATTAGTACGTTTAGAGTCTTGGGATTTAGCCCCGTTTTTTATAAGCCTTGTTGTTTTATTCGTTAGGGGGTGTTATTTTTTTTTACGTCGACGATATTGTTGCCGTATATAATAAGAAAGACCAAGTTTTCGTTGATTGGTTAATTTAATAAATATAGGAACGGTATATTTTTATAGGGGGTGGGGATTTATAATGGTTCCTGGGTATTTAAGTGATTAAAAATAGATTTAACCGAAAAATCTGGTTATTTTAATCCGACTTTATAAATAAGTTGGTTAATTTAATTTTTAAAAAAAGTCTAAATAGTCTTTTAAAGACGTTTATAGCGAGCGCCGAATTATTGCCGAATCCTGATTTGGTTTATTTAAGTTTTGTTAATAGATATTTTAAAAAAAATTGGTTTTATTTTTTATATTGCGGTTTATACGTGACTTGATATATTTTTTGTAATATTTAGATTTGCCCGATTTAACCAGAATTTTAGTAACGTATACCATGAGGTAGTTGATTGCGTTATACGGTACTTGGTTAATATTAAAACGTTAGCGTTGCAGTTAAGTAACGAGGATTTTTTGGATATTTAGAACGATATTTTTTTTTGCTGATAATATATTCGATCGGAAAAACTTTTAAGTTTACGTTATGAAGCTGTTTGGAGGAATTATAAAATGGTATGCGAATAAGTAAAATATAGTAATTATTTTTATAACCGAAACGGAATTGTTGTTTTTTGTGCAGGTTATTAAAGAAGCTTTATTCGTTTTTCGATTAATTAAGGAATTGGGAGTTAGCCTGGATGTAGGATTTTTGAATATATGGTGCGATAATTAGCAGATTATACGGTTTATTAATGCCGATGTCGCTTTTTTGAAAATAAAGTTCCGGTACGTGGATATATATAATTATTAGTTGTAAAAGGTAACAGAAAAAAACTTAATTAGAATAGATTATACGTTTATAAGTGATATATTGGTTAATAGATTAATTAAAGTTTTGTTACGTAAAACTTTTAGGTATTTTAAAGAACAGTTAGGATTGGTAAATATTACAGAAATTTTGGATTACCGGAAGAAGATGTTGAAAGTAATTTTTGATAAGGAATTGGTTAATTAAGAGGATATAATTACCGAAGGAAAGGTTAAATAAAAAGCTGTGGTTTTAAAGAGTGACGAAAGTGTGGCGATTAACGTCTCGAATTCTTTAAGGCGTTAAGGGGGTGTATTAGCTAGTTAAGGTGTTAAAGCACCTTAGTTACGTTTTGATCGGAAGATAATTGTTCCGTTGTTAGGCTATATAAAAACTGTACGCGTACTGAGAAGTGGCATAATTAGCGGAATATAACAAGGCAACTGACATCTCCTATATCTGACACTACCTTATTAACGCGTTATTTTGTTTTTAAAACTTTCGCTATTATAACCCTTTAATCTAATAATAATATTTTAATGACCATTTATTTAATTAATTCCATACTAATAGATATATCTAATAACGCAATTAAAATTATTTTCCTTATTTCTTTCACTTTCGAAAAGTTCGTTTTTCTATTAATTTTATCGAATAATAATAAAACATACTTCCGTAAAGGTTTCAAACTTTACCTATATTTTTTTACCAATATCATCTTTATAAAAATTTTATTTAGTTCGGGTTATACTTTTCTATATTCTTTAAATTTCGCTTTTTTGAAAGCGGCAGTTAATTAATTATTATATATCTTTGTAATAGAAAATTTGTTCTTTTTTTAAAAAAAAAAGCCTTTGCGAATTTACGGAACCAAAAACGTGCAATAAAATTTCCAAAAGTTAAATTAACGTTTACCAGGTTTTCTTAATCTAGGTTAAATCGTTAAAGAAAATAGATATTTTAATTTTTAAATTAATTTCAGTATAGGTATGCTGGTTATTTTCCCTTCTCCCTAACGTACTTGTTTTTTAATACTTTCGCTTTATTACTAAGATGTAACTATATTACGTTTTAACCTTCTAGGACATATTTTAAAATTTTTATAATATTGTTTTACGCTTTTGAAAATGTTTAAAAAATCGGTTCTATTTATAACTTCAAAGCTTTATCAGTAATAACGTTCGTAAAATTAATAACCGAACTTTCGTTTTAAACTGACAAATATATCTATATTAAAAAGCAGAAAACTATAAAAAAGATAAATAGATAAAACAATAGTGTAAATTTGGTTTTTAAAATATATTTATATAAAGTTTTCCGTATTATAGCTGTTATAACCGTCGATATTTAAAAGTTTCCATTCGTTAAAACTCTCGAGTTTAATGTTAAAAATAAAAGCTTTACGAAATTATTTTAAACCGATTTTAGTATTTACTTAACCCTTTTTTAAAGTAATAAAATACCAACTTACGTATGTCTTATTATCTAAATAGGGAAATTGTTATTATTATACCTTAACGCAGCTAAAAATACGAAAAATAATAACGAACGCCCGTTAATATTTACGCATACGATTGTAAAAAAAAAGTTTCATTTAAAAGCTTTTTTTAGAAAATATTTTTTTAAAAGTTTTTTAAAAACGAAAATATTTTTCTTTTTTAATTCCGATTTCGTTTGCGTAATATGGAGTTTTTTACTCAATAATCTTAATTTCTAATAAAGCGAAACGTTTAAATAAAACGTTAATAAAAACTGAGAAAACGTTACTTAAACGTTTATAATTAATCGTCGTATTTTACAAAGTGTTAATATTAAAATAACCGCATAAAAATCGGGTTATTTAACTTTTTTTTAAATATTCGACGTTATTATTATTAATTAAAACACGCTATACATATAAACAAAATCGAAATAAAATAATGTATAGTATAAATAATTTTATATAATAATCTAATTAATTAAACTTTTTTTCTTAATTTGTAATATCTTTTAACAAATCTTATCGACGTTTTGTTTCGTCGGTATACTATTAATACGATATGTTATATACAGTTTGTCGACCTGGTAATTTTTAAAAGTTAAACGTAAGGATTTTTTACGTTTTATTTTTTTAATAACTTACGCCGTACAGAAGTAAGTTGTGAATTGCATATCGTTCGAAAGCGCAAATTCTAATAAATAAATAAATCTTTTTGAATTTTCTAAAACGTTATTAAGAGCCTTTTTATAAAAATAGAAATCAGTAAGTGGATTAACGCGTTACGCGGATGTGGGGTAGCGCATTGATGGGGTGGTTCGTTAGTGGGGGGTTGCCTTAAGTTAAAAGATCTATAGCTAGCGGGTACTCGAAGCTAGAACAGTCCTTTTCAGTTAAACACTGTTGCGCCGCACGCGCAGCCATACCTCAAAAATAGGGCCTGATCTCTATGAGGTAACCTCTACTATCTCATACAGCATCTCAGGTCCTGCCTATCATGGCTTTCGCTTCAGATCTTGCTGTTGTCATTTGCCATGGTTCTTACCACACTCCAGCACCATACATGCCTCTAGTTGAGGCTTTGAGAACTAGGGGAATAGACGCTCACTGTCCTCAACTACCCACTGCCGATCTCGCTAAACTCAATGTTGGCGATATCAACAATCCTGATTTCGACCGAGAACCCCCGGTGGGAGGCTACCCCCAAGGCAAAGAGGATATGGAGGTCGTCCTCGGCGTGGTAAAGCCGTTGATATATGACTCTAAGAAGAAAGTACTCATGCTCGCTCACTCTGCTGGCGGCTGGGTCGCTACAGAAGCAGCTCAACCAGATTTGCAATTCAAATCTCGCAAGGCCAATGGTCTTTCTGGGGGTATCATTGGCATCCTCTACATGGGCGCATTCGTTGTTCCGCTTGGTGAATCGATTCATAGTTTCTTCCAACCAAAGGATGGCAGTATCATTACGCCGCCCTTCATGCGCTTTCATGTAAGTTTTGGCGACTACACCCCTCTCTGCATCAATCACGGAGAAGCTAATGAGTAAAATCGTTGATAGAAACACGGTGTCACTGGCCTTGGCACTATCGTTGAGGCCGAAAAGTACTTGTTTAACGATCTCGACATAGAGATCTCACAGAAGTGGGCAGCGGGGCTTACTGCATCTCCCGTCCTGACTACTAAGCTAACTAACGATGCCTACTCGGTGCTGCCTTGCGGATACCTTGTTCTTGAGGCGGATTTGACGTTGCCAAAGGAGTATCAGGAAGGAATGGTGGCTCTCCAGGGACAGAAGACTGGGCTATTCATCATGTATCGCTGCCCAACCGGACATTCGCCTCACCTTAGCTGGACTGAAGGGGTCGTTGATACCATTCAAGACTTCGTGAAGAAAATATCCGTCTAATTCGTTCGTTTTACTCGCTAGTTTGTGTTATGATATGGCACTACTCAGTGATAATACCTTTTCCCGTCTTAACGCTTAATGAAACCTTCGAGACTATGATTCCTTTGATAGTGATATGAGAGGCGTACATCTGGGGTGGTCTAATTCTACATTGTATCGTACCAATGTTTCTGACAGCTACGAGTGACCACGACCCATATTGTATATGGAGCCCATGACATTGCTCTAAAATTTCGCATAAAGTGTAAGACCATACATGAATGACAGCCAGATGTACCAGGTTAAGAAAGTTTACGTTGTCACTAGCGACGTTTCGGTAGGCCAAGGTCGTGAATCCAATCGACGTGGCAAATGCCAGGCTCAAAGTTCCCTCTACCAGAGTTGCGCCACATGAGTTAGGGCATAGCACGTTCCACACCCCCACCCACACTGCGATAGTCCAGCGAGCAAGCGTGTCACCAATTACCAAGGGCATTGTTCCACGGCGCCGAAGAGAATCTCCTTCTTGGTCGTACCTACCCTGTGCCTCTACAGTGGTGATGATTATGCTTGCGATAACTCCAAACCACTGTACAGGACGGGACGAACCGGAGAACGAAAGAGGCTGTCCTAAGGCAATTTCTATTGCGCCAAACGTGAAGCCGATATAGCCAAGAGCGTTGATGGTATTACGGATAACCGGATGGCAGTCGGCACCTCCCATGTTGTTATACCATGTTCCCAGAAATCTCCAAACCGATTACTTGCTTGGGGCCGCCGTTAGTGTACACGCTGCACAGCTGTGCGAAGATATATAGGGTTAATACGAAGATCTTTGCGGAGCAAGGAGATAAATGGCGGCTGGGAAGTGGGCGCGAAGGTTCGTTAGCACTATCCTCGGCGATGGACAGAGAGGTATTCTGGTTGATGATAGCGAAAGGAAGAATGTTTATCCATACCCACATCAGAAAGAGAGGCGTTTTACGGAGAATGTCAATCGTTTCTATTTTTTTCGCGCGGCTGATTTGGTATTGAAAGGCTGTTAATGCGTTGGTGATGCTGGAAATAATGCTTAGAACCAGGATAGTTTTAAGGTTTTTAGATATGAACAGCCACACCATATGTGCATGGTGTATAATGTGGTATGCCGCTTCCTTCGAAACGGTCCCAAGGTTTGCGCATTAGCGGACCATTTCCTCCTTTATGGTCGTCGATGGCAGAAGAAGCAAGACGAAATTCTCCGTCATACTTGCTCTAAATTACATACCACAGCAATGTAAATTGTTATAGGCGGAGGTCACGCACTGTCATAGCATAGGAATCAGTCGAAAAGATCACCCATTCCTACATATATCGACCTGGACTTCATCAACACCTTCAGTCATGGCAGTCATTCCTCGGATGCTCTCAATACACCAAAGGATGGGCTATCCGTGGCGTCATAGATGTTCGGCACTCAAGGGCGGAGCACGACATACCCCTTTATTAGATGTAAAGTCGAAAGAGCAGGATTAGGAGAGGAATGCGTAATGCAAAGCGATGCTCAAGTATATCAACCTCAAACTGAGATATAGATCATATGCTTGCAAGTAGCAAGGAACGCTTGCCAAACGTACATATACAATATACTGGTGCTCCAAAGTGCTTTTTAATGTCTTGTCTGTTTCAAATCGGAGGTAGTAAACACTGACGACCTGCGTATATGCCAAATCTTGGCCTGTTCTTGCTCAGACCACGGGAAGTAATGTAATCCTTTGCTTTAAAGATGTCCATCTATCGCAGCAATTATTGGAATAGGGTATCGGGTGCCAAGTTGTGAAACCATTTCTAGGGCCCAGTACCCCACCAGCGAGAGTCTAGTTCGTGTATGTCACAGTTAGGCTGATTGCGAGGAAAGGTTGCATAAGGTGTGGAAAGCGTAAATTGATATGTTTGATCAGGACTCTAGAGAGCAGTGGTTAGCAAGCTCTATATATATTGTGGGAGCCCCAGAACAACGTTATTGCGCGGTGCCTACAGCGTAGATAACTAAGCAGTTGCCCCTATTCTGCTACAGTGTATATAGGGGGTTTCGCACCCGGATAATTAAGGAGAGGCAGGCACTAACGGTGATTTATTTACTACCTATACTCGTACTACCAGCTCGGCTGCTTCGTTGTCCTTTCGCTCTGTACTTCACCATTTTCACTGACATAGGGGATACTGATTTTATAGTCCATATGTCGGCTGCCTTCCTGCCTCATCATCCTAGTCATCGTGCTTCATACGCCTCGTAAGGAGAGATAGGGGGTTGTGAGCAAACCCACAGACATGTAAAATATGAGGCTAAAGGGATCTCAGAAAGCCTTCGATATAGTCGACAGCCTCTAAGGTTCTTATAAATGTCTGACATTTAATAACATCGCGGCGGACACCTTTGTAATTCTTACTTAGTAAATTCGCAGGATCTGAAACGACAAGTTAGCTCCGGGGCCGTCTTAAGAGCTGTAGGAAAAGCATGCTTCATAACTCCTATGACCGGGTTGCCTCTTTTGTAAGGCACCAGCACTGGAAATACTTTCGTTTGCAATCGGGGCATTTCTCCATAGGATACTTTTCGCGGGTCGGTATAGTCATGGTGGGCGTCGTCTTGGTGTTAGATATGCTTTGGTTTGTGGAAGCCGAGCTCGGAAGCTTGCCGGAGGGTTGGCCGGTGCCGGTCGCTGCTTTTGCTGTTGAGAAACTCATACTGAAGAACAAGCTGCGTTCGGATAACAGGTGATGGTGACTGTCATACCGTTGGTAATAGGTGTAGTTGGTGTTGACTTCCCAAACTTGGTCTCCCAGTGACCTTTAGCATATATAGAAACTTTGTCCAGTGGATGGTCTTCAAAAGCCCCTGAAATACATTAGGAATTATGCTCTTACAGGGGACAACAGGCGGACTTCAATGTATCTCATTACTGGAATCGTGCAACGCAAGCCGCAATACGACCTCCTGGACAATGCTCGATTACGGACACAATAGGCCATTATAGTATTCCCACTCTTTTATATTCCGCCTATCCTCCATTGTCACGCTGAAGATCCTACGATCAAGAGAGTCGGGCTTCATAGTTCTTTCACCGTCGTCAACTTAACAACAACGCTTAGCCCAGCAAGCGGAAGTCACGCTTCAGCGAGCCGAGATTCTAGTCCATGCAGATAGTATAAGACAGCGACGTCATTCAGAGTATTGAATCTGAAATGTGCTCGCCGCTGCTTCAACTCGAGCGCTACTAGGTCTCTGGCCGATCTTCCGCCTGGCCGTTGCGCCTCTTCGGCTTACATCAGGGGTGTTAGGACCATGGTCCATGACTTGCGGGGCATCGTACAAATTATAGTGAGATTGATAACCTGAACTTTAACGGTACAAAGCAGAGACCGCGCCAGCTGGACCATTATTGTTCCCATCTCCTAGACCGTAACAAAGTGTGGGTCGCTAGAACTATCAGACCTACGGCTTCGCCGGAAAGGCTTAAGCCTCTATGGTATGTTACGCGTACCTTTCTCTGACAAGTTCTCATCGTCTATGATACCGTCAAGCAGGATCCTGACAGCGAACGCATATATGCTATTGACCCCTGAGCTGCCGAGGAGAGACCTGTGAGTTTCTCCATGGTGTATCTAGCTCCTGAAACAGAAGGCTCTGTGAGATGCATTCTGTGAAGCTCTGATCACGGGAACTCCTCGGGAATCTTCGTCTTTAGGTCTAAGACAGAATGAACGGCATCCCTTGCGAGGCCCGGGCCTTCCCGCACACACTCACGCGGTGGCAGAGCCTCATCCGCTACCCGAGATATCCCCGCGCAAGATGTAGTCCCACCTGCCGATAGTCCAGATAGTATTTATCCAGTCGCGCGGCGTGGGGTTTCAAGCATACTGAGTCCAGGCGGTATACTATCGAGCGTTGACAGTAAGTGCGCGAGCCCGGAACGCGAACCGAGATCGATTATCGATAATCTTTGGTGGACGACAACTCTGTAGTTACCTAGGTACGTAACGGCTAGACGCGGGCAGATCATTGATCCCATACAAACCACTTGCCACCCTTGTAAAACCACCTACCTATCAATGGCAGAGTCAGCTTTATTACATCACAGAGGCCGGCAATGGTTTGGTAACGTAGTTAGGTGTTCTGGAAAAGTTCCTCTACATACAGTACCCTGTAGCACGCCACAGGATCGCGATCGGGCACCCAGACAAGCCAGCGGGCAACCCACGCGTTCGCCACCATTGCGGCGCCGTTGAGACAAGAAATAAACGGCACTTCTGGGCTTTGACGACTACCTATCGGGGGAATAATCAATGCTACGTAATTACACCCCAACTTCCCGCGGATCTCGTTGCAAGTGCCGCGGAGCAGGCCGGCCGGCAGGTCACCAGCCAGCCAGCTGGCTGTGCCGGTTGAAGGCGCCCAGCCGCGCCATCCCACTTCGTATGCAGCAAATATAGAAAAACCGAAGGATCTGCATACCTTTCCGCATGAAAGACAACAGACGCCGCCGCGGCGCGCTCGACTTTTGCATTGGCGGATCGTATATCTGCTCAGGATGGCTACGCTGTGTGCTTCCTAAGCTCTTGTCCCCTACCTGTGTATTGTTTCTGGCACCTTGGCTATCGTCTATGTACGTAACATACATCCCTACACTACGCTATTGACAAGAACATATTACTTAAACCCGTCCCACGCCGGCCTGGAGACGACGAACGGCTCTGCCGTATGGACGGATTGTAGATCACGAGTTCGGACGGTAGCCTCGGTAGGTAGCATCAGATGGAGCTTCTGCAGGGAACAGAAAAAGGCGCGGGTTCTTTTTGGGCAGCTCGCACTTACTGCATGACGTGACCGAGCGCTAAAGGAGAAAGGGCTTTTTTTTGTGACTGTCCTGGTTGGGCGACCAAGATCCCACCTCGGAAACCTCATAATGCAGTGACGTTGGAAATGACTTATTCATGATGGTAATCCTTAGCATCATTTAACAAAAGTAGGAAGTACGCTAGCGATATGGTCAATTATTAAGCATCTGCTGATACTGTGGTAGGTAAATCCGTGGCGGGCATACCCAGCCGCTTGTGGAGACGGAGTTGGTGATCCAGGGTCTTCCGGCAGACAAATCTCGCTGTTCTTCGTTAGAGAACCCGTTGAGTGGGCTGTGCAACCACCCACCCATGGAGTTCTGCTAACCTTAGTTCGGTATGTAGGGTCGAAAGCGGACTCTGTCACTCGGTGACTCTCAACCGGAAAAGGCGATCCACGCTGTTGTTTCGTACTTTCTTGTCTAGAGAGGAGTGGGAAGATGAATCAAAGCATATGCTTCTATATGGATTGCGGTGACGCAACGCTGCCTCGGGAGTCCCAATTGCCCGCCCTCTCTCACATCAGTGTGGATCATGCACGCGTGAGTGATGCATGCTGTTCTCACAGAATCTGCTGTAATGTAAATGACTTGCATGAAGGAAAAGTAGCATATAGGTGGTCACGCCGATAGTAAGTGCATTCTCAAGAAGAGCTCGTGTAGCTTCAGGGAATCCGGAACCGAAACTGAGGGAGATCAGCGTTCAGTGGCAGTCCTGAGCATATTGCCCCGAACGGGCAGCGGAAGCGCCGATCTCTGTATTCGAAGCGATTGGCTTCACTAGACGCCAGCGGCATGTCTTAAGACGGACCTCTAATAACACGAGAAACTGACTCGTATTGGCATTGCCCATCGCCTTGCTATAGTTAACGTCAATTCTCGGAAATGCCACTATGTATGCAGAAGTTGCAGAATCCATCGGCTGGAGCGTGAGCAAGTTCGGGTCAAGTACCTTGCTTGGGTACGGGTATTTTAGGGGTATTTTAGGAATCTGGCGTTCATTGTTCGTCGAGCACGGCATGCTAGGTACCTTCTAGACCGTCAACCCAAAAGAAGCTCTCCCTGTGTGTGCCACGGCAGGAAGGCCTTGACCTACAATCGTGCGTTCCAGGCACGAGATGTCGCCCGGGGAGGATCGTCTCTGCCGAGAAGAGCGCAGCAAGAGAAGGGTGTACCTGAAACGGAAGCCAGTCAAGCACGAAATGGGTCACGGCGATGAAGGGAGAATTTATGACACGATGCAAACTGGCCAATGCAATCATTCCCATCCGGGCTACCCGGTGAGCTTCCGGTGTGAGAAGACGGGCGATGTGTGTTAGTCGTACCGAACAACGATCGGCAAATGCTTAACCCGCAAAACTTTAGTGCGGGAAGCCCGGCTGGATTCAGCCTACCACGGCACCGTGTGTTTATAGCGGCCAGCAAACTCTGGGGAAGACAGGGTTAGGCAGTGTAAGGAGTAGGTATGCACGGTAAGGGGAGTTATTAGTGAGCTTACTTCCTCAGACTACCGCCAGACGCGTTCAAAGGTATCAATTCACCCGAGAAGCTACGATGGGTTGCTCAGAAAAGGCTGGAGATCTGCTATTCGACTGGTCGGGTAGCATGGCATGCCGACGGCCCGAGGCGTTACGGCTAGGAAAGCAGTTCTGCGGTAGACTTGGGGGCTGTCAAATGGTTTCGCGAGAGTTGGTTCCGCCGCTCTCTGCAAGGAGCTGTATCACGTACGGCAGAGGACATGAGAAAAGGTGCAAAATGTGCCCGGCGAGGCAACGGCATGCTCTTTGATTCACCGACCCAGCCTGCCAATGCTGGGGATGCGTGGGTGCTGCGCCGGCATAACCTTGTATGCTAGCAGCCGCCTGGTAGAAGGGCCTGGGCGTCCCGACGCCTCTCAGTCGAAGAAACACTTAACGTACATTTTGATGAGCTAGGCCCATGCTTCTTAAGCATGCGTACTTGTCTCTCCAAACGCAAAGACCTCTGGTGTTTGCCAATGGCCGCGTACAGTCATGGTAGTGAGTTACACCCGCAAAAGTTTTCAGATACATACGTAGGTGAATAGCGGCGATACTGACCGCGACGAGCCGCTAGCCAGTCGAAGTCTGACGAGTTCCGTTCGGTGCAGACACGAAGCACGCAGGATAGCAACAAAAGCCATCAACGATGCTCGGTTTAAACGAACAGCTCGGACGGATGGGGACCGCAGGGTCCATTTAATGGATGCATTAAGTAAGTAGTTGCGTGTGATCCCTGAACGCAGACATGCAGCTGACCATCCTGTATTCGGGGTTCATCATCGTAACTACTTACCAAATCGGAGCTCTTGCTTGCTTCGGGGAGCCGGAGGGAACAGGAAGTCAGTCTCGGCGGACTGTGGCAACTGAGTAAGTACATATAAGGTAAGTGTATTAGAGCTGAAGGCGCGTAACAAGGGTTCGCCTCAGAATCGAGACAAACATGAAGGTATGCCCGATATACCAGGAAGATGCACATCTGCACCGTCCTCCGCGAATCCGGGTCAGTAGAGGCCGTGTGCCTGAGACTTTTTTACCTCGCGGGAATTGGGGAAATTTGGAGAAGCGGCGGCGGCGGCTGGGCCATCCCGAAAGCGCCCCAAGAGCTTGCTTGGTCTTGGACCTGCCCACATCAGGCCCTGTCAGATCGGATTATCATGTCACCATGCCTGCTCTCTCTTGATAATTCCTAGGCACAATGACTAGCAAAGAAAATCTCATCGGTGTGTGCCCGTGTGCCGAGGCTAAGTGACCAAGAAATCAATACTAGCGACAATACCGACTGATTCTGAATATTGTATGCGCGGAAGTAGGAGATGGAATATGGCCTAGATATTTACTTTGGGCTGTCCGAGACGAGGTCAGAGTACGCCATGGGTTCCCGGCAAGTTCATCAGGCAGCATCCCCAGTATTTCCTCTATGGTGACACAAGATTGTACGGAATGGTCCCCCAACTAATGATCCATGCGATCGGCCAACCATCGAAACGTACTGACTCGGTCGTCTTCAAAGGCCTATGTAACTATTGATGATGAGAAGGAAATTGTCCACGGTTTGAGGTTCGTGGAAATGTGGCTGTCGGATGATGCGGTCCTCGACTGTGTACGTTACACACCGAGGTATAACCAACAGGGGTCACCTATAACATCACCCATTTATCTACCGCAATATATACCTACAGTGTCCGGACGGACAGCAGTACGTTGGAGACAGGGTAAAGATGCATCTGGTTGGCTGATGGCTCTATCATGATAGGATCCAATATAGTGCTGACGGCAGCTTATGAAAATGAAGCTATTTGAAATAGAGTATCGGTGGCAGATGTGCCCGAGATCGAGCTACAATTATGATATTGAGCTGACTAGAGGAGACATAATGGACGAGGGTGGTATAAGGGCCTCTCAGCCATCTTGCAGTATACTAGGAAAAGTCAGGCGGCCTCATTGTAAGGCTCGTCATCATAGCTGCTGGGCTATTACTCCATGGTACTTACAAAAAAAGTAACCCTTTCCCACGGCATTGGATCCACGGCTGCATGGTGATGGCGAATGGTGAAGATCCAATACCCAAAACGGCAGATTAATCATTTTGGCTTCTCGACATGGGGCGGTTTAAGCCGTTGGTATCCCATATTACCCATGACCCACTGCGCGGTTTCCGAAGAGTTTATTGACTTCAATCCTCGACTCTTTGTCAACTGACTGGGCTGGAGGCTGGAACCGAGACCAAAATGATACCCAGGCATTGTCCTGTCATCAGGCGCGCTGCAAGACGTAGCGGGCTTTCTGTCGCAGAGCGGGAGCAGCCGAATGGTCGCTGCTTTGCGACATATACAGCCTCTTTGGAGACGCTTGTCTTCATCGTGGGGCGTTTTCCATATTGACGGACATTCGCTAGTCTCTTCCTTTCTTGAATTAATCAGGATATTAGGCGGTCTATGTGTGGCCTAGACGTCTAATACCGAGTACGCAATGGACTTGAGGCTCGTGCTGATAGGGTTAGTTGAGCGATTATCTGGATAGCCGAAGCGAAAGAGGTGGCACACACTGTATTATGACCCACCGGCTGCAGCGGCGGACTGTGTTGCAGTAACGGGACCTCTGCCTGCATCGGAACCCAGGTCTGCCCTCCAAGTAGGACTGAGCAACGTAATAGCGCTTATCTGAAGATGTGTCATAGTAACTCATCGAGGCTCACTCGGCGACGTTAGGTTTGAGAGAAAGGCGGCGTAACAAGGGAATATGAATATTGATGAATTGAGCGAAATAGCACTGGCCCTAGCCAGGTAATGATCAGGACTGCTATGCGGTGGCACCCGATGGTACTGAGGCTGAAAGGCGAACACGCGCTAGGGTACGCGGTTACGGCACTTGCGAAGTTGAACAAGGTGACCTCCGAGCAGCCTGTACAACTCCCAGTGAAGTCTATATCTATACTCAACAAATCGCTTTATCTACGAACCGCGAAATTTACAACGTAAAATACTTAAGTAGACATGAAGTTCTTAGATCTTTATCTGAGCAATGGAGTGTCGGCTTATTCTGAGCCGGTCGGTTCAGGCACCCAGAGACCAAGATAGCTCCATGTGGGTTACTGATTTTCAGGTACCATGACGCGCAGCTACAGCGATCTGACGAGGTCCGTTTCTCACGAAGTGGCGCCTTTAGTTGCGAAGTTCGGCGGCTATCAGGAGCCCATGTAACTCGAACGTGGGATGGTGGCAGGATTGCCTCAAGACTCGCATTGGCATGGAGTTTGAGGCGGATGCTAGACACAAAGTATGACTCCTAACCTTTGCTACCGACTTCCGAGGGAGATGCAGCAAGGTTGCGATAGCGTAACTTACCTGTGTATCTACCTTCAGCATAGGATACATTAAAAACACAGCGACATGCTGGATGGTTGTGGCGAGAGTATCTGCATATCCGAGGACGGTCAACACGATACCCTTGACCGTTCCTTAGAGGTTGACTGGATGAGTTGCTGGTACCACGTCGATGCACTTGTGTGCAGATTTATCTCGAAGGAAGCCATTTTCGCTGTGTACTGAATGCCACCGGCCATCCTAGGCATGAAGCTCAACATGGTGTGAAGCCGGGAGAACCATATGGGCGTGAAAAGTGCAGGGCACTAGTAACTTGGGTGGTAATGGCCTGAATTATCCATAGAAACGGATCAATCAGGACTCGTCTTGGGTGTAACGGTCATGCCGCCCATGCAACTAACCTCGCCAGGCTTGCAGATTCGATCGACTCATTTCTTGGATGTCGAGTTGAAATGCAGCAATGCGATAGGCAAAGGCGGGAATAGTGCAGATGCGGGATCAACTAACCGAAGAATGCTTGGGCATGCGACGAGGTGCCTGCAGCCCACTTAGGCACAGGGAGTGGTTGGCCATACACAGAAAACCCTTTTATTGCCGTTACGTCGGTTCGTCAAGCCAGAGCTCATACGGGCAACGAGCTGGAGCAGTCGGTCGTCCCGCCAAGTCTGCCCCTCCAAGGGTCCTCTTTCCAGACAAGGTGGTTGACGAAAATCGTCATACTTCTAAAATACTCCGGGTTCAAATATCAATCACCTACCGACAAGAGCAGGTGTAAAAAATCAACTAAACATGTTGCCATTTCTCTGAAGTCCAAAGCTTATATTTCTTATTTCTGTTTTGCTCAGAATAAGTAGTTACGGCGTAGTTATCTGTGGAAGTAAAGATAAGTACTGTTGGCGTATGACAAATTTTTTGTCAACCAACTTGCCAGAGTACGTAGAAAGTAGAAGAGCTCGATGGAGGGGCAGACGGGTAGGGGTTGGGCGAGGCAGCCCCGGCATTGTTGTAAGTCGGCTCCGTCATTTCACCGAGTTCGCACCGGGTTTTCCAGGGGTTGAGAACGAGATATAAGTTAGCTGATAATATCTGGTCATCGCATTGTCGATAGTATAGATCAGAAATCCGAGGCCGAGATGTCTACATGCAATAACCGAGGAATTGTATGAATGAAAGGAAAGCGGGGCAGGTTGAGTTACCAAGATTATAAAATCTGAGTAACACTAGGAGTGGATATGGGAGTGGGAGCCCTACTAGATACCGATGCAACTGGACGTAAGGAGTCAAGAGGGCGTACATGGAGCTTTCAGCAGCAGGTAATCAAGCTCAATTGATATGACATGAATTGACAAAAATGCTTCGGCTTTCGACAAGGCCGGCACTGAGTGGTGGCGTGCGACGAGGCAGGCCGACTTTCCCATCTAGATCCAGCCCCCTGCGATGACATCGTTGGAACGAGCCCTGCGAACATAGAATGCTCGGGGGACCCTTGCCTTGCTTGCTGTTATCCCTTGGGCGTTGGTCATAACACTGCTGCGGCCCTGTAGGGTATGAGAGCCACTCTTTGCCCAGTTTCAGCCTGGCCGAGCGGCCCCATGTTCGGATGTCAACTCTGAAGGGTTTAGGCGATGCACACATGGGAAAAGTTCGTGGTTTTAAGTATAGTTACTTCGGAGGATAGCTGCTCTTAACCCTGTTCGGCCGCATCAAGTGACCTGCAAGTTATTTCGTAGCCCACTACTGCACATGATGCTCGGAGTACCTACAGAATTAGCACTATCAAATATACTATCAATAGCATACATGTATGTGCCTCTTGCGGACCAGGCGGATTAGGTATAACGTGAAATAAGCCAGAGTATATACATGCTTTCTACCGGGTTTATGATAGAATGCACAATCACATCTCATGTACAGCTTTCACAGAACTACCTGCCTCACATCTACCTCTATCAATCCTCCCGCATTACTTGCCAGCCTTTCCGATTTCGTTCCCTTGCAGCTTATTGTGGCTTTGGGCAAGCGATCGTTTTGAGACGGGGGGTACTCGTGGAAGGAAATTAAGTTTATAAACACACTGAGAAGGTTGTTTCGACATCAATAACTGGCTGAGTCGGAGGGATACATATCGTTATTAATATACTTACGAAGTACATTGGCCTTCCGAGTGCCTATTCGACAGACACAGCCACCAGAGTAACCATAGGAGCGTTTCTGTCTCACAGTTTCTCGAGCCCATCCCCTGGTAACCGCTCTCCAGACGTGCTGTGCTGTAAAGGTAGTAGTAGACGTCCAGCTCACCTACTATACAACAGTATTGAACTGACCAGCCAATCCAGCCCGACAGCACCAGATGAACTCAGGATTGGTCCACCTGTCCCTCAACTCCTCTGCCTGTACTCTGCCTGCCTGTCCCCCGCCAGTCAAATTATAGCTACCTATTCTGTGTCGATCTGGCTTTGAGAGCCCTTCGTTCATGTCACTGCACCAGCTCCCTACATTAGTGTAGCAACCAGTTTGCCAAGCCAGGTACCGAGGTTGCTAAAGAGTACAGTATCTGTTCATACTGTGTATAGTAAAGCCCAACCAACCATCCAACCAACCACGAAGCGATCTCCCCACCACACACACACGCACACACAACGCGGGTCTCTCAGACCACACGCATCCAATACCCACAACCCAGAGACAAGCACAGCCCAGACGGCCCAGACAGCCCACCTTAAACTCTCCCACTCTCGTTCTGCTCAACCTAACCTCGGAGAGTTCTGCACTACTGGAACTCACGTCGGCCCTCGATTGCGCTTTTTCTGTTCACCCCTTAAACCTAGGTTGCTCTCGCTCAGCCAGTCGGCGATTGACTAGGACGTCTCTTGATTATACCGGGAGAAGAAGAGAAAATCGCAATGTCCAATTCATCGCCGCCCGCTGCAGTTGCTGGAACCAATGGTAATGCTGCCAACGATGACTCCGGTATGTGTGCTTTGAGAGACCCTTTGCTGTACCCCTCCATCCCACCTTTTCGCCTTCTATGTAGAGAGCTCTCTCTCTCATCAGCCGCCCTGCGACAACGGCAATAACGACGACAACGGCATACCACACACACACACACACACATATATATATATATACACGCACACATACTCTTCTTTTATCTTCTCTCTTTCTATGTGTGTGTGCTTGTCTCTCTCACATATACGTGTCCACCCACGAATACGCCCCACCGTCATTGCAAGCATGCATCTGTCTATCTTCCTACTTGCGTACCTGTATAATCAACAACCCATACAACATTTTACTGACTACGTTGCCCTCGCAAAGCCTCGTCCATCACCGTGAATACTACCACCAAAACCTTCGTACCCCCGCCTAAGACCGACAAGCCTCGCCCTCACGTCTGTGCTACTTGTCAGCGTTCCTTTGCCCGACTGGAGCATTTGAAACGCCACGAACGCTCTCATACCAAGGAGAAACCTTTCGAGTGTCCCGAGTGTGCGAGATGTTTTGCCCGGCGCGACTTGCTTCTGCGCCACCAGCAGAAGCTTCATCAGACCACCACTCCCTCCTCGCGTCCGCGGAACCGCCGTGAGAGCACCAGCAGTGCTGCTACTGCCCAGAGCCGAGCTCGAAAAAACAGCGTCGCTAGTTCGAATACATCTGCTGCAACTGCCACCAATGCCTCAAGCATGAGACCAAGGGCAAATACAATCAGCCATGTCGACGGTAATGCTATGCAAATGATTGCTGCTGCTAATGCCTCGGTTACAAGGAGCCACGCACCCCCAGCTCATAACCGTCATCCGAGTCTTATCGGTTTGCCTATGCACAACCATGGGCTAGATCATGGCTTCGGGAGTATGTCCTCAATCATGGGCCAGCGCGGAATAAACCAGGGGCTGAAGCTCGAGACGAACGTCATCAACAATATGAACTTTGATTCTGGTCTCCGTACCGCACCCCCCATGCCTTTCCACCCTGATTTTGGCTTCGAGGATTTTCTGTTTGGCCAGCCCGGCTCAACGATAAACCCGAATGCCCTTCATTACACCGAGTCGCCTCATTCCATGTCCCTCGATCCCATGTCTCCGTTCGGCACGGGGATGGGAGACATGTCTTCTACCCCCCAGTTTGACGACAGCTTCGATTGGTTAACAGGGTTCGAGAACTCCATGACGTTTAACAATCCCAACGAAAACATCGTGGACGGATCCTCACCTTCAGCCATGAGCAATACCAGCCAAGGTGGCATTAGCGACATCATGCTTGATGGCTCCGGCACTAACAAACCACCTGTCACAACGGCCTCTGGCTCAGTTTGGCAGCCTGCTGTTATGGGGCCTCCACAACTACCTTCCTCGTTTTCGATGGACATGAATAGCAACGTTTTCCCGGACTTGATGAATGGAGCGCCGGTGTCGCCCCAACCCCAATCTCAGAAAAATATGAATGACATTTACTTTTCCACGCCGCCTCCGTCCATGAGCTCCTTGAGTCCCTCGATGATGCCGGGACTGACCACGCAGAATATGAACCAAACCATGAACTTTGGGACCAGCCCGGAAACGCCAACTTCGCTGAACGGCGGCCATCACACCCATTCCCCTGTTGCGACCATCACAGAAACCACCCGGAACGCTATAATAGGTGCACTTTCCCAGTCTGGGCATTTTGGCACACGCAGATACTCGATTCCAACCCCCAATTCTCCGTTATCGCCGCAGTTCCAAACCAATGGCGAAACCATGCCGGATGCCGTAAAGAATCTGCCAGGACTGCAGGATCTTCAACGATATGTAGGGAGCTACCTGCGCTACTTCCACCCGCACCTCCCGTTCCTCCATATCCCCACCCTGTCGTTTGACATGCCGCCCGGTCCGGGTAATGGCCGGACGAACAGCTCTGGAGGGAGCGGATGCCTCATCTTATCAATGGCGGCCATCGGCGCCCTGTATGAGATGGAACGTCAGCAGTCTAAGGAACTGTTCGAGATGGCCAAGCGGATGATCCAGTTGTACTTGGAGGAGCGACGCAAGGCCGACATGCGTAAAGCCGAGTTCCGGCGGACACCGTCGTCTGACCAAGGTTCGCAAGGGCCTGACAATTCCGTCCACACCCCCTTGTGGTTAGTTCAGGCCATGCTGTTGAACGTTGTCTATGGCCATAACTGTGGCGACAAGGCCGCCAATGATATTGCAGCCACCCACTCCGCAGCATTGGTCAGCCTTGCCCAAGCTGCTGGACTGCCGCGTCCCATGAAGCTGGACTCCCCGGAGGTGCAAGACATCCAGATGGTCGATGCCGAAGGGAATTGGAACGGTGGGGTCAAGGCCGAATCAGAGGAGCAAGCTGAGTGGCTGCGATGGAAGACGATGGAAGAGCGGAAGCGTACTCTCTATGCCATCTTCATTCTTTCAAGCCTGCTGGTCGCTGCCTACAACCATGCACCGGCGCTAACCAACTCCGAGATTCAGCTTGACCTGCCGTGTGACGAGGAATTCTTCGCCGCCGAAAGTGCCGCATCATTCCAACTGAAAGGCGGCGTCCGGGCTGCGAAGCATAACCGGATGACTTTCCACGACGCATTAGGGGAACTGCTACGCACTAACGAGAAGCAGCACCAAGTAGCGTTCAATGGCGGACATCAACCTTTCGGGTCTAGTATCAGGCTGAGCGAAAGCCCCAAGAGTGAACTGAAACCTAGCACGCTCGGCTGCCTCGTATTGATCAACGCGCTTCATAATTATATCTGGGAAACTCGGCAACGGCACCACAACAAGGTCTGGACTACTGAGGAGACAGAGAAGATGCACCGCCATATCGAGGCCGCATTGAAGGCGTGGCAATCAGCTTGGGCAAACAATCCGCACCATAGCCTCGAACGTCCAAACCGTTTTGGGATGGGGCCCTTATCTGCCGATGCTATCCCCCTGCTTGATCTGGCATTTGTCAGGCTCTTTGTCAACATGTCACGGACCAAGGAGAAGTTTTGGCAGCGTGACTGGGATGGTTTGGCGGAGGAGCTCTCCCGGGGAGCGGATGTCATTCAACACGGAGAGCATTCTCCAGCTTCCAACGCCGAGTCCGCAAGCGACCCATCTGAGGCGTCAGCGACGAGCTCAATCTTCGTCGACTCACCGCCGACGCAGTCCTCTTCGCCAGAATTCGTTGCCGCCAAATTCCCTCCCACTCCCTCCGCCCAGGTGCAAACGCAATCCAGTCGGACGACTTCTCGCCGCGAAAAGCATCTTCGCAAGGCTGCCTTCTATGCCGCTGATTCTCTCTCAATGTCTGACAAACTAGGAGTCAGCTTTGCGGAGTCCAATGGCAAGGAGCTCCCCATCCAGTCTGCTATGTGCGCCTTCGATTGCGCCCAGATTCTGGCTGAATGGATAGCTACTCTCCAAGACCGGGTGGGCAGATACTTGGGCATCCTAGGGCAAGATCAAGTCGACCTGAACCAAGTCCCCGCGATTATACTTCTGGAGGACGAAGACACGAAGCTCATCAGCAAAATTCAGGAACTCCTAAATAAGGCCGAAATGAAGATGAACATGGATCTGGTGAACGGCGACGTAAGCAATGGCATTGAAGCTCGTCTGCAGATGGACGACCACAACGGCTACGCGGCAAAGATATTACGATTTACGTCGTACATGCTAGACAAGTCCGCTGTGTGGCCAGGTAAGTTCGAAATGCCAAAGGATGGTGAGGATATCATGAAATTGCAACATCTTCTAACGATCTTCCTAGTGGTCCATCTGATGGCGCGCTGCCTTGACACGCACGCTACTCATATGCGCAGTCGCGCCGAGAGGTCCGTCATGGCTAGCGACTGAACTTGCCTTCATGCCCCGCCGTCCTTCGCCAGTCCGTCTTCCCAACGGGCACGCCATGGTATGGCGTTCCCGCCCCAGTGGACCACTCAATCGCGTATCTGGTGGTTACCAGAAAAAGATGCACTCAGAGGATTAGTCTTTTGACGAATCTCTCAAGTTCGACTGTGGATCACGTTATTGACCTATGCGATAGGAGAGGCTTATATCTTGAGCAATACAGACTCTGTCCATGCAAGCCCTGCTAGTTTCTTGCGCCGCCTCCGCCGGAACGGAGCATTGCTATCTGCTTTTAACTCCAGTTCAATATGCCGCGTTTTCACAAAAGCAACTGATGCGAGAGGACGACCTACGAGCCCATGATATCAGCACCAAGCGACGCCCGCGGACAGGAATCAGTGTGTACTTTTCCGCGGCGATCCACCGGTCCATTCGGACTTTCTGTCATAAGTTCATAACGATTGCGCCTTTCAGCAAAAGGAAACAGTTTTTTCAATGGATGCGGGCCAACATCGGGTGTTGAAGAAAATGCGCATGATTAATGAGTCCCAGACGACCGGTTGGAAAATTTACGATGTACGAACGATCCTGACGACTTAGACTTGATGCTCGATGTTATGACGACCCATTGCCCCTTGGACGGAGGTGGCGTAGTGACACATCAAAAGGCTCAACCAGTCGGGTTGACACTACTCTGCCGCGACTTACCCTAGCTTCAGGATCGACTAGTTGTCTCTTACAAGCTTGCTAGGATATAGACGTGTCAGGCGATGACGCTTACGAACTAGGGGCTCGCGGTACTCTCTTCTACTATTCAACTAATGTGTCCCATCCATGGAGCATCGTAGAATATTATGTTTGGCGCGAGATGTCGATACTGGGCGCGATCTTCTGGAGTACATCCGGCTTCTGATATTCGGAAAGGGGATAGGGTGATGGATCGGAGTTAGCGTCTGGTTGAGTCCGCTAAACCCCTATATAGGCGGTCCCTTTTGATCTATTCCTTCTGGCGTATCTGAGAAGCACAGGACGCCCTTCCAGTACTTCCCTAAGGGGCCTTTCGAGTAGCCTCACTATGCGAGGGGCCTAGGTCCGCAAGTTCGAAACACGGGCTTGCTGCTATCTCAATAGGGAAAACCAAAATAAAATGAAAAGTCGAAGCGCAGCGTTGCGTAAAAGTCGTCAGCATCGTCCGCCAGGATGAAGTGAATCATTTGACGCTTTCTATTACACCTAGTTATAATCGGGTCCTTATTATCTAGGGCCACCGGGTTAACGTCTTGAGTAGCCAACCGTGTTCTAATCGTTTTTACTTATCACGATATCGCAACTTCTGTTACGCCTCGCCTTCTCCGCCGCCCCTACGGCGGCGACTGCTAGGGACTAAAGCTAGAGATTAGTCGAGTAGGACTTTGGCCATGTAAAAACATCCTTCAAACTCTTTAAGTTTCAGGGTCGTTCTTCATCCGAATAGGGTCCTAGAGCCAACTAGCGGAAGAATTTCTGTAACTGGATCTAGGTATCATAAAAGTGGGGCCTATCCTCCCAGTGCCCTGTTAAACGTAGAACGCGCCAGGAAAGAATAGGTCTTTGATTCTATACTTGCCGTCCTTTGACTCTATTTCTGCCATTTTTAAGTAACCAGGGCTGAAGATTCAAGTACCAGTACCAACACAGACGCCCGGAAGCAATACACACCTCCATCTAAACTGCCGTTTCGCCTCTTTAACCAGAGAGCTCCTTGTCGATTTGCTCCTTGATCCACTCTCGCACTGCCTTCCAATCGTTCTCGATATCTGTAACGCGCTTAGGCTTCTCCTCTAGGCCGACGAACTCTTGCGGCAGCACCTCCTTCTCGAAGTTGAATCCCTCTCTGTCTTTGAGGGCAAGTTCGACGGCGCCGGCGAACTTAGCCGGATGAGCCGTCGAGAGAGAAATATGGGGTACGTCTGATGCAGCCCGCTGCATAGACCGAGTGGCAGCCGTGACACCGACCGCGGAATGAGGGTCCAGGATGTAGCCGGTCTTGCTGTAGAAGGTCTTGATTGTCTCGAGAGTCTGCGGATCGCTGACCCTCTCGCTCTCGAATGACTTGCGTGCGTTGTCGAGGATCTCCTTGTGGACGGGCCCAAACCCAGCTTTCTCCTTCAGGTCCTTAAGCCATGCACTCACTTCCTGGCCTGCCTGTTTCCTGGTGAACTCCTCATCCATGCCGACAGTGGCGGCGAATTCGTATGCCAAGAACCAAAGGAGGCGCTCGAAATTGCTGGATACCAGGATGTCCATTGCTGGACTGAGTGTTTCCTTCGCGCCATCCTCGTGGGCCTTCGCGCCGTCTACATCCAAGCCACCGTCTGCTTCTTCGCCTCGCACCGGCTTCTTCTCGTATCGACCCGTCTTCCAAAATCGGTCGAGAATATCATTCTCGTTAGTTGCAATGACGAGCTTGTCGACAGGGAGACCCATACGGGTTGCAAAATAGCCTGCCAGTATGTCACCCTATCCCAAGCCTGTTAGGCTAAGCACCCGGATGAGTGGAACGAAGGGGCACTGACGAAGTTTCCAGTTGGCACCACGAAGCGTACTTTGTCGCCGAGTTTGAAATTGGTTGACTTCTTCACCAGGCTGAAGTACGAGTAGAAGTAATAGACGATTTGAGCTAATATCCTTGAGAAGTTAATCGAGTTGACAGCACCGAGCTTCAAAGCCTGGTTCATATCAGGGTCGTTAAACAGAGCTTTGACAATATCCTGTTGCATTATTAGCACTGACTCCGCGATGCCCGCTTAGTCGATGCCTACTTGACAATCATCGAACGTGCCCGCCACAGCTAGATTATAGACGTTTGCGTCCGCGCAAGTTGTCATCTGCGCCTCCTGGATGGGACTGATGCGACCTTTCGGGTGCAAGATAACCACCGATACATCCTTCTTGCCCCTAAGACCGTAAATCGCTGCAGATCCAGTCTATGCATACATCAGTACCTTTCAAATGCAATGAGAAAGAGAGACTTACATCACCGCTCGTCGCACCGACGACCGTCAGATGATGTCTGTCTGCTAGCTTGTCAGTTCGTGTGGTCTCGGCCCGAGCCCACCAAAGACATTACCAAAAGGCCAAGCGCTTCCGTAAACGCACCTTTTCCTTCCTTCCCGTGATTTTTCCTCACGAGAAAATATTCGAAAAGGTTTCCCAAGAATTGCAAGGCGCCTGATGGCCCATTAGCTTAAGAAAGTCACCCGAGCCTTAACTTAACGCACAGTCCTTGAAAGAGTAGCTTGGACCATGAAACAGCTCGAGAAGATACAGATGATCGTCCTGCAGATGCACCAGCGGTGCAACATCCTTTTCACGGAATGTCGAGTAGCTCCGATCAATTATGCCCCTGAGGTCGTCTGTGGGGATCTCGCTGCCTGAGATATACAGGCTAAAGATCTGTAAGGCTAACTCCTCGTAAGAGAGATCTTTCCAACTCCGCTGTAGTTCACTGTTAGGTATAATTCATACCAAAAAGATGTCAAGGCTAAAATGTAATTTTCGGCCCGCCAGCAACCATGCGAGACCGAAACGTAGAACGCTGCTTACGTACCCAGTCCGCGACAGTTGGGATCTCGTGAGGCAAGAAAAGACCACCGTCCGGAGCCAGTCCCTTTAGAACAACAGCCTCGAACGAGAGCTTGGAACGATTAGCGGGTTGTCGAGATGTTAATGCATGCTAAGTAAAGGCTTACACCGTAGTCACCCCCTCTGGTAGAGAGGAATATTTGCGACTCAGTATGAGTCTCGCTCTTCGAGTCGTCCGCCATGATGTAGGACAATATCTAATACCTTCTGTACTTGTGCCTCCTGGTGCAATATTGGAAAAAGTTTTACCCCTCATTGCAGAAGTTAACGACACCCGTCTGTCGTGTGGCACGGACCATACCCCGCGGTCATATTGATTGACTCCCGGTTTTAAGGGTATGTAGGGGATTATGTAATATAGTGTCAAGGTAGCTTCTGGTGACCGGAGACTGTCATTCTTAGATTTTACCAAAACAATACATCTCTAATCATATTTTAATCTGCCAACCGTAATATCAATTTTCAGAGGTCCCAATGGAGCCGCTAATAGGTAAAGACGGGAGATTGTAAAAGGCGGCCGGCACTGATAACAGGTACGCTCTCTCCGAGCGTTGTACCGGACTCTCGCAGACCCTGTGTAGACCGTAAGGCCGAGGCAGAGAGCCGTGTCGACATGCGTCACCTTACCGGTTGCGTATTACCGAATGCCACCGTTGACCGAGTACTTAGATCACAACAATGCAGGATACCACGTTTCGCAGTTGTCCGGCAATACTGACAATTGTCCAATTGTCCCCTCCAGGATACGGTGGGGATAGCAGACTCCCCGGAGTAAACGATAGTGATGAGCACTCCGTCCGGACGGGCTTCGAAACGTGAATCTTCTTGTCCTCGAGGGTGTTAATCCGTTAGACCCATCCGGCCTAGTTCGCTAGACACACCCTGGATCGATCATGTCTGCCCTTTATCCCCAATAGCTCGGCCATCGACCTGAAGGAATGTAGGAAGAAGCCCATCTTTCCGTGGTCCGTGTCCTTTCATATGAACAATTTCCAAGGAGATAGAGGGGATATTTCCCACCGACCGACTTTTTCGATGACCGTTACCCCTTCCCAAAGCCGGAGGTCGACCGCGATCATGGACGAATGGGTAGGGCCGTGGCCTAGGTCCTCCGAGTTGTCGAGAATTGTTCCGATAAGTCTCTGCAGCAAAACGAGATCGAATCATGATTATGCGTTTCTTTTCTGCTACCCGATTCGGCTGTATTATCTGTAGTCTATGATTTCCTATTATCTGCGTATCTTACAACCACCTCCCGGCCTAGCCATCCAGCGTCTGATGCAGGACACTAACTTTGTAGCTCTCACTTCTTCCCAGCAGCTCTTCATGCGAACCGCGGTCTACGCAGCGCCCGTCCTCGATCACGAATATAACGTCTGCCCTCCTAATAGTATGTAGGCGATGGGCAATGGCAACTACCGTAATCCCTTTGGCGGCTTTCTCCAGTCCGTCCTGCAGGAGCCTCTCGGACTCTGCGTCGAGGGCGCTCGTCGACTCGTCAAGCAGCAGTAGGCGAGGCTTGCGGACCAACGCCCTCGCTATCGCAAGACGTTGTTTCTGGCCGCCGGACAGCTGACTGCCGTTTGGCCCGCACTGAGTGTCGTAGCCGTCCGGCAGGGCGATGATGGTTTCGTGTATGTTGGCCAACCTGCAGGCTTGTTCGATATCGGCATTGGACGACTCGACTCCCGGCCGTGCCCCCAATGCGACGTTGAACCGGATGCTGCCCTCGAACAGCACGCTGTCCTGTGGGACCAGACCGATGTCGTCCCGGAAGACGGGCTCTTTCTTGGCTGCAATGTTCGTACCGTTCACCTCAATCGTGCCCGACTGGGGCCGATACATGCGCTCTAGTAATGAAATGATGGTAGACTTCCCTGCCCCGCTAGGCCCCACGAGCGCACAGAATTGGCCTGGCCTGATATCCAGATCCAACCCTTTCAGGACCTGCAGGTTGGGCCGCGCCGGGTACGAGAATTTAACTTGCTTGAACTTTATGCCAATGGCGCCCTCTCCCGTGGAGAGAGGGGCCGACTCTATAGCGGCCTCGAGGTCATCGCTCGGCGTCGACTTGTGCTTTAGTGTTTTCGAAAACCCAAGGTCAATGAGGTCGAAGATCCGCCCTACAGCCCGTCCGGCCTTCGTTACCTCGGGAGCCAGCGTGAAGAATTGCCCCCATAGCTGCGCGCTTACTAGCAGTGCGATCAGCGCGATGAAGAACTGCGCTTGGGTGTAAGTGCCCGCAATGATCTGCTTCGAGCCCCACCAGTACAGCAGGGCGTAGAGCATGTTGGCCATGCTGAACGCGAGCGCCAGCCAGAAGTTGGCGAACATGCTGTAACGCGTCATCTCCTTCCGCGGAGCGGCGAGCGAGCGGCGGTACGTCCCGAGGACCTCCTGCTCGAGCGAGAGCGCCGCCACCATCTTAATGGAACTAACGGCCTCGACCGTGATGCCGATGGACTTCGTGAAGGCCTTGTCGTGCTTCTCGGCGAAGCGCGCCAGGATATGTAACTGTAGCAACCCCGACCCGAGCATCAGCGGGATGGTCGCGAGACAGACGATCGCGATCTTCCACGCGACGATGTGCGCCAGGATAACGGCGGCGACGAAGTTGACTATTATGGTGAAGATTGTCGCTATGATGGATCCCGTCAGCGCACCGACGGAAGCTGTGTCGGTTGTGATGAAGGAGAGTAAGGTAGAGGGAGTACGCCCTTCCGACTGATGCCATTCAAGGTCTTGTTCGAATAGCGACCGGAAGGAGAGAACTCTGATGATGTACAACACTTTCTCAGCCACATATCCGAAGGCAGTCCAGCTTGTACTGTTGGCGAAGAGTTCTATTACGCCGAGTCCGAACCAGAGAACACCGAAGAAGCTACCAGCGGCGCGGATAGCTCCCTCGCTGTTGCAGGGGCTTAATGCTCCGATCGTGTTGCCGAAGACAACAGCTGCCGCCGGGTATGTTCCACCAACGATGAGAGATGCGAAGAAGGCGATGAACAGCCAGAGTAAGTGAGGCCGTACCATGGTGCACAAGCTCTTGATGGTGGCCCAGGCGGGTCGTGTGGTGTCGGAAGTATTGGCCTTTCTCTCTGGGGGCCCATCCTGCTCTTCGTGGACACTGCCTTCTGATATCTTCTCGTCGCTAAGGGCTCTTGATACCTTTTCAGGGCTGATTTCTGAAAGCTGAATCCGCTTTCCTGTACTTACACTTGAATTTTCCGAGCCTATGCTCTGTAGCCGGACGAGAGCAGCATAGTCGCCATCCTTAGCAATGAGGTCCAGATGACTGCCTTGCTCTATTACTCTCCCGTTGCGCATCACAATAATGTTATCCGCGTTCTTGACCGTCGCGAGACGATGCGCAATGGAGATGACTGTCCTGCCCTCTGATACCGTTTCAATTGCCGCTTGGATGCGCCGTTCACTTGCCGAGTCTAGGGAGGATGTCGCCTCATCTAGGATCAAGATCTTAGGGTCCTTGACCAATGCCCTCGCCAGTGCCACTCTCTGCTTTTGGCCACCACTGAGAAGGTCCCCATTAGAACCGACAATCGTGCCAAAGCCATACTCTAGCGTTTCTAGGAACACGCCCGCGTCAGCGTGGGCGGCTGCACGTTGCACGCGCTGGACAATTTCAGCGGCCTCGATCCCGTAAGCATTTGCTGCACTCTCAAGAGTTTGACCGGATCGAACCGCCTCAGCGATCTGGGCTAGCGCGTTACCTAGAAGGAGGCTTTGTAATCTCGCATGTTCCGGACGGCAAGAATTAACTAGGCCGAGCGCGATGTTCTCAAGCACTGACCGGTCGAGTAGAAGGGGATCCTGCTGGACGAGACCAATGAAGCTCCTCAGATGACGCACGTTAAGATTACGAAGGTCCTGGCCATCAACAAGTACACTTCCGTGGTCTGGATCGTACAGTCGCGTCAACAGACCCGCGATTGTCGACTTTCCACTACCTGATAACCCAACAACTGCGGTCCGTTTGCCTGCCGGAAAGTGGAGCGAGACATCCTGGATAACTGGCACATCCGGACGGGATGGATAAGTGAATTTGACGTTCTCGAGGAGAATATCGCCCTGGAAGTTGTCGAGAAGTCCGTCTTGAACGTCGACTGTTCCATCGATGTTTGATTTGCGATCCATATCCGCTTCAAGCTTCTTAAGCGCTGATGCTGCAGAACCAAAAATCTGCAGGTACGGCGAAATCTGACTGATCACAAGCGAAGCTAAACGTGGCATATGAGCAACATTGAACCGAACGAGCCATTATTGAGGTTCTTACCGTCGACGAGGAGGAAGATGATCGTGTACGTGGTGCCCACGGTGGCCCCATTGCTGTAACCAGCCACCCAATCAGCAATCGCCTGACTACCTTGCCAGTACGCTAGGCCGCTGGCCGAGTACGCAATGAAGAAGAGAAGGCCCGACTGCACTGCCGTCGCAAGAGCCTTCTTAGCACCGTCCTTCCTGGCGCTCGCGATCTCCGCAGCAAACTTCTCTTCCAGCCGACGGTTGGCCCTGAACGCCTGCACGACCATGACATTTGACAAGCTTTCCAGGGCGATCGACGACGCAGCTGCGATATGCTCTGATGCCGCGGCGGAGAACTTGCCGACGTAGTGTCCGCCCACGTACGACATGAACATGAACGCCGGAACCAGCGAGACTAATATGCCGGCCAGTCTGGCATCCTTGACGAAGGAGACGATGTAGGACGTTATGAACATCGCGAGGGAACCGAGATAGACGCCGACCTTTTCGGAAGTTCCCCCTTTAATGATATTGATGTCCCCACTCAATCGCGAGGAGACCTCACCCGCGGGGAGCTTGTCGAAGAATGACACCTCTTGTCGGAGCAAGGAACGGAAGTAGCGCTCTCTCAGTCGATGAGCGAGCCTGTCGCCAAAAAGATTCCAGCACACGACGTAGATGTAGATGCAAGCGAATTGGGCCAATGCCAGCGCCAAAACTAAGATGACCTTCTCGTTGACCGCGGCCTGGTATTCGCCCGCCGGCATGGTGCTGGAGGCGGCGCATGTTGCCGAATTGAGGTCGTCCACCAGGTCGCCGAAGAGAATTCCGATGAGGGGAAATGGTATGCCGGCCGCAATCGAGAAGACGATACCACCGATGAGTAGGGCTATGTCGACTTTAGTCGGTTCGCCGTAGGTCAACAGGCGGAAATAGGCAAAGAGACCACGCCATATCTAGAGGCCAGTGAGCTCCCGATCGCGTTCATCCAGTAGGTTCACCCCATAACAGTCCGGTTCCGTACCTGAGAGACCTTGGACTTCGCCTTCCCAGCAACTCCCCTCTGCTTGTTGCCATTTTCACTCGAAGCACCGTTCGAAGGTGGGGTGTCCGCTCCAGGGGTTGCAATCACTTTCTCGTTCATCCTGAAGCTCGCCTTCCTCACGAACGGCCAATCCCCTAATGACACAATCGTCAGGATCAAGAGCCTGTTGTTGTCAACAAGAAACCATCGCCGACAGTCATACAATTTTTTCCTCAGTCCGCTAGACAGGGCCGCTATGATCCGCTAGTAGGTAGATCCCACGTCTAATTACAGAATTGTTGCAGCCAAGACCATACCTAGGTAGTCTGTATTCCCGAAGCCAACCTTAGCAAGCTTAGAGGGACCCTCATTTCGCCCTGAACTTCAATGTCTCCATGATGTAACGGCACATTTGCCGATACAGAAGCTACCTCTCGGTACTTCAGTGGACCGGAGAAAGAGAGAACCTTCTCCATTGACCCCTGGTCTCCGAGCACGGCGTCTTCCAAGGCTGTTGGTCAATGAGCCGTGGCACTAGACTTGTTATGCTTCAATGATGCTTGGCGTACATGATCTGATAAGATTAAATTTTGTAACGAGAATGCGCCATTTCCGGGATTGAAGTTATCTGATCGGACTAACCAGAAATAGATGTGCCAATTACGAAACAGTTGGTGTTGGGCGGGCAACTAGAGGTAGGTTAGGAGATGATAGAAGCGGGGTTCCTGTGGGTATTTATGATTTCCTACGTGGCTTCTAACGTTAGTTAGTCGATCAGATGATTCATCGAAGTTCAACATCAGGTGTTTCGTTTCCCGTATCAGTTATAGCGCAAACTCCGGCATAGGTAGGCCAGGGGAGGTTATTGGCTCTTATAAAGCTTCTGAGAATAGCTAGTCGCCGGGCATATTCTTGGGCATTCAGCGTGCCAAGTTCTGGGGCGTATTGTTAACGTCCATGATCCACGCGACCAATGCCTGTACGCTCGAGCCCTGTAAACTGGGCTGCCTAACCGAGACACAGCCCGACCACGTCAATCAGCTGATGAATGCATCTGACTGGTCTGACTGATCCAGGGGTTTCAGCAGCACATCAGCCATGTCGGCCTGCCTCAAAGATGACAGATAATTGTAGTTCTCAAATTCCCCTGGGGAACTTGTATCGCCGAAACTTTCCATCTATCATCCCGCCGCGAACCATGGATGGGAGTAGCCGAGAGCCCCTGCTGAGCCCAGCATCTAGCAGCAGTTCTGGAGACTTTAACGATCCACACAGATTCCTCTACGGCGCCGTAGCAAGAAAAGACAACGCCGCTGTCACGAGAAATCCAGTCGATATCGAGAGTAGGCTTCAGGATGGCGTCCAGCAGGCGGATGCGATCAACCTGATTTGGTCCAGAGCTTCGCTCATACTGGCTTATTGCTTGTGAGTCGCCGGATGCGACACGTAATATCGCCCGTCGAAGAGAGGGTTAAGCACTGATATGAGAACGCCACAGCATATTTCTATGTTCTTTTGCCAACGCGCTCCAATGGCAGGTCATGTCCAACCTGATGCCATATGTGGTTAGCGAATTCTCGTCGCACTCGTTGATTCCAACCATCGGCATCGTGGCCTCTATCATGAGTGGGGTTTTGAAGCTGCCCATAGCGAAGATGATTGATTCCTGGGGCCGCCCGCAGGGTCTTGCGTTTATGATAGCGTTGGCAACAGCAGGCCTGGTGCTGATGGCACTATGCCAGAGCGTGAAGTCATACGCTGCAGCCGAAGTACGTCTGTCAAGCCCACAGGGCCACCCCTCTACTAACTCTTGTAAGGTGTTATACCAAGTGGGAATAAGCGGGTTTTTATATGTACTCGATATCATCGTGGCGGACACCTCTTCTCTAAAGAACCGAGCCCTCGCGTTCGGTTTCAACTCCTCCCCGAACCTGATCACCACCTTCATCGGGCCGCCGATCGCCCGAGCGTTCTACGAGTATAGTAACTGGAGGTGGGCGTTCGGTATCTCCGCAGCGACGTTCGTCGTGCTTTCTTTTCCGGTGTTGTACCTCCTATTATTGCATACGCGGAAGGCAATAGCCGCGGGTCTCCTAGCAAAAGAAGAGAAGAATGAACGATGGAGCTCGAAAAGTCTACAGCGATTCCTGATTGACTTTGATGGTTTGTTTTCCCTGTCCCATGACCTTTCCTATTACTATACTTATTATTCTAGCTATCGGCATCTCTCTCATCACTGTAGGCATGACTTTGGTCTTGGTTCCATTCTCACTCGTCGGTTCCCGTGAGAGTACGCACGCCTTCGGTTTGAACGCCGTTCTTGTCTTTCTCGGAATTGTGCTAGTGGTAGCTTTCGCGGCGCATGAACGCTGCACTGTGCGCCCCTTTCTCAAATTCTCCCTCCTTCTCTCGCCGAATGTAGCGGGGGCTTGCCTGCTATCTATCGCAGTCTTCGTCGCATACTTCTCGTGGGATGGTTATTACACGTCTTACTTGCAGGTAGTGCATGATCTCAGCATTACAGAGGCAGGGTACGTCGGGCATATCTACGGTTTCGGCAGTTGCATCTGGGCTGTTGTCGTTGGATATCTCATTCGGAGGACGGACAGGTTCAAGTGGATTGCCTGGGCCGCCTTGCCGGTACATATAGTCGGCGGAGCCTTGATGATTATCTTCCGTCGGCCTGACACCCATATGACCTGGATTATCATGTGCCAGGTACTGATTACTATCGGCGGCTCCACGCTGGTAGTGTGCGAGCAAATGGCCGTCATGGTTGTCGCGAGCCACTCTGAACTCGCATCGGTCTTGGCGCTGCTGTCGTTATGCAGCTACATCGGCTCAGCGATGGGCAGTTCTCTGAGTGGTGCGATCTGGAATACTACACTGCCCGAGGCACTCGCAGTGCTCCTGCCGAGTTTGCCACAAGAGGATCTAGCCTGGATTGGCTCAGATCTCGCAAAACAACTGAGCTACCCTATGGGTGATCCGGTTCGTATAGCTATAATCGCTGCCTACGACAAGGCTCAAGTGCGGATGTGCATCGCAGGGACTCTCGTGTCATTGATATCAATCCTCGCTGTTAGCATGTGGAAGGATGTTAGAGTCAGCCAGGCCAAGCAAGTCAAAGGTACTGTGCTATAAAATTTGCATATAGAACAGGAGAATAGAACTATCCCATAGAGAACAGGAGAATAGAACTACCCATGTAGACCAGATTCTGTAAAATTATCATGGCTTTTTAAGATCTAACGTTACGCTTTGGATGCCACGCGGGATAATCACCACCACTAATAGCTCAAAAGAGGAAGCCTCGGCTAAAATGTTCAAGGTAGCCTGGATGTTCCGAAGTAGACAACCATCCGGCATCCCGCCTTCCGACCTCGCAGCTTGCGTCGGCCGTCATCCCTAATCAATCTTATCAGATCGTCTGATTAGATTTTCTGACCCACCGCGCCGGCGTGCCATCCCTGTAGGTGCATGAAAAGAGTTTTCTGGTCTCAACTTGCTGCGGTACCGTTACATGCTCGTGTTCCCAACCGTCGTCCCAATGCCTAGGTCCGGTTTTGACCAACGAGATTCGATTCGGGTGGCGTCAGGCCGGCTCTGACGATCCCTACATCTGGTGGATGACAACAACAACAAGAACAGCGGAAGGTATATACTTGGGAGTACATGGCTCTGTACCCCCTTTCCCAGAAGACATGCGACATGACGCAGCGCAGGACTGTGCCGGATCTGAAGTCGATGATCTAGTGACACCTGGGAGTTTCTTCCCTTCGGGTTAAGTTGGCCAAGAAGAGGGACACTACAATATGCGCCGTCCACGCGCTAGCCTCGGCTCCTTTTCACTTCCCTCTTGAATAGCTTCGAAATGCCGGGTGACGAATCATGGTGTGGGGGGCCATTCCTCGAACGGTACCCTCGGCAGGGACACTCCATTCCCAGTGCATTTATTCCATAGTGTCATTTGGTTTCACATCAAGCGAGAAACATCCGCTGGCTATGTGTGATACTCCCCAATCTAATACCCTATACGTCTATTCCTATTAAGATGGCAACTCAAACTATTGTTGATGCGCCCTCGCTACAGCCCCAAACTCAGAGGCAGCGCCTGTCATTGTTGTACGGCCCAGTTGACCCTCCCTTGGTCGACTTGACGCTCGGGGAACTGCTTGATCTTCAATGCCAACACTACGGCACGCAGGAATGTATCGTCACGCCCTGGACGGGCGCGAGGTGGACCTACAATGAGCTGAACCAGCAGAGCTCCCAGCTTGCCCGATCTCTGATGTCACTGGGCATCGGAGTAGGGGATCGGGTCGGTATCATGGCCGGCAATTGTGAGCAATACGCGTCCGTGTTCTTCGCCGTCGCCCGCATCGGCGCGATCCTGGTGATTCTGAACAACACTTACACTCCGACGGAAGCGCAGTACGCTTTGAAATTTACTGGTACTCCCACGCATTCATCTCCTGGGACTTGCTCTTTGGGCTAGTCAGCTGACTCCGAGGACAGATTGCAAAGTCTTCTTCACGACGAAGAAGATCGGAAAGACGGACAACAGCAAGCTGCTGGCGGAGTTGGCGGGTCAGAAGCAAAGTCCTGACGTGGTCATCCTGCGCGGAGAGTCGGATGCCTATCCCACCTATGACGATCTCATCAACCAGGGCCGGGCGCTTAGCAACGGGCATCTATATTACCACGGATGGAAAGTCCTAGCGCACAATGTCTGCAACTTGCAGTTCACCAGTGGCACGACGGGGTCACCCAAGGCAGCAATGCTCACACACCACAACATTGTCAACAACGCCCGCTTCATCGGCGATCGCATGCGGCTAACGCCGGACGACATATTGTGCTGCCCGCCACCCTTATTCCACTGTTTCGGGCTGGTCCTTGGGCTGATGGCGGTCATTACGCATGGCGCCAAGATCGTATACCCGGAAGAGGTGTTCGACGCAGCGGCCGTCCTCCGCGCCATCTCGGACGAGCGGTGTACGGCGGTTCATGGCGTGCCAGCTATGTTCGACACGCTGTTCAGCCTGCCGCCGCCGCCTGGCTTCAACTGTGAGCGGCTGCGCACGGGCATCATCGCGGGCGCGCCCGTGCCGCGCTACCTCATGGAGCTGCTGGTGGAGCGCTTCGGCATGACCGAGTTCACAAGCAGTTACGGGCTCACCGAGGCCTCGCCGACCTGCTTCAACGCATTCACCGACGACGCCGTCGAGCGCCGGCTGACCACCGTCGGCACCATCATGCCGCATGCGCGCGCCAAGATCGTCGACCACGAGGGCCGCATCGTCCCCGTCGGCGTCCGCGGCGAGCTCTGCATGGCTGGTTACCAGCTGCAGGCCGGCTACTGGAACAACTCGGAGAAGACGGCCGAGGTCATGGTCCGCGATGAGGCCGGCGTGCTCTGGCTCCACACGGGTGACGAGGCCGTCTTCGACGACGAGGGGTACTGCACGATTACCGGCCGGTTCAAGGACATCATCATCAGGGGTGGTGAGAACATATATCCCCTGGAGATCGAGGAGCGCCTCGTGGCGCACCCGGGCGTCTCGCGTGCCATCGTCACGGGCCTCAAGGACGCCCATTACGGCGAGGTGGTGGGCGCGTTCCTGCACAGCAAAAACCCCGGCCTAAGGCCGACCGACCAGGAGATGAGGGACTGGGTGAGGCAGAAGCTAGGCAGGCATAAGGCACCGACCCACGTCTTCTGGCTCGGCGAGGATGGCGTGCCCGCGGACGTGCCCCTGACCGGCAGCGGCAAGATCAAGAAATACGAGATGGCGAGGTTTGGGGAGGAGATCTTGAGGAAGAGACGCCTGGAAAAGTTGTGATTTCTCTGAGGAAAGCGTACTTAATTAGATCCTGAAAGCTCGACGGATGGCCTCTAATCGAATAGGCATTAGATCGACACCGAGTCCGACTTAGGGGCGGACACCCATTACCAGACGAGAAGGTGTGACGTGCCAAGGTGGAAGCTCCTAGATGGGGGCTATACAGGGGTTGTTGAGTGTATATATAGGGCCTTTTTCCTCCCACATATTGGAAAAGTGACAGGCGTTAGGGGTCTAATCCACTGCTACCTACCTACGAAACTGCTGCTTCTAGCCTTTCACGCTGTTGTACCAAATAACCTGACAGAAGGCTCGAGACATGGTACGGCTAGCATGGACTTATGACCCCAATACAAACGGTGGCGTGTCTTTATTCCACAGGAGATCCAATGCGTGGAGCCTATTTCCATTATATTCCTTCAACTCGTAATGTATGTTCCGTGAATGCCCCCTGAGATATTTAGATCCATAATCGCATGCTGTAATTCGTATCGGTGTTTTTGCAGATACCCTGGTTAAACCCTGTTCCATCCTCCTTGCCCCCTTTTCCTCCCCTCGGATCACATACGAACAATCGACAAAGTCAATGTTTCCTGCAAATAGTATATCGTTTACTCGTACGGCTGGTCGGCATTTTGACCGTGCTGCATCCTATACCAGAGGCGAAGGAGAGGTAGAAGCAGGAGCAATGGGTATACAACAGATTGAATGGAGGAAAGGCGTATTCCGGAGCATCGTGGAACGGAAATTTATATGGATCGGGGTATTTGAAAGGGTCAGGAGAGCGTTGGCGAGCCTCGACCTTACTAATTCAGCTGGCATTGTATGAGGTTTCGTCCTTTTCTTTGCCCAAGGTAGGTATAGTTGGGGGAGATTTTGGTATTCCATTAACACCCTAACGTAACAAGAAACCAATGAAACGCCTGAGTGGCATCCAAAACCTACTGGTATAAATCGGGGGTCAGTCGCAGCAGGTATCAATACCGCCGAAGTATAGATGGATATCAACGCGTTGATATTCAAATTGGGTATCTCAGGTCCTCTATAAAACTCGCCTCAGGATGTTAATGTCCTTAAAGGAACGGGACAGTGGGCACTGAGTCACCCGAGTTCACTGTCTGGCGTGATTTCCTAAAGTCGGGAATGCTTTGGCTCTGTGGTAAAAGTAAGTTGCAATCAGAAACCCTTTTCGACTTCGCCACTAACTGGTACGCATAGTGGAAACCGGCAAAAGTGATCTAGTGTAAGCTGCAGTCTATGTGGCCACTGATGCCGATGTCACATGAGATTAATACCAAACGCCACAGCTCCGTCGCCATCCACCATCTCAGAGACTTACCCTCGTTGTCTGATGAGGAATGGTTGGCATTGTTCTATTGCCACCTTACTAATGCACCGCACGATGTTGAGACGGAAGTGCCCGTGCCTAGAAACACTGCTTAAGCAGTTGCCCATTGCTTTGGACGAGGAGATATTACGGCCAGTTCAGGAGAAGTTCCACCGACGGCACAAGCCAACTGTACACAAAAATGATTGCATTGATCTCATTGTTGAAAGCCGTGCGGAATTCTCGCCAAACGAACCTTTTATCGACGCTCTCGATAGCTTACCAATAGTAACGTCCATTAGGCTCTGCTAGAGGCTCTGTGACATATCATGGGGCGTTCTCAGCACATTTCGGTCAAGTTCTTCGTCTCGAGTAAGTCGGGGGGGGGGGGGGGGGGGGGGGGGGGGGGGGGGGGGGGGGGGGGGGGGGGGGGGGGGGGGGGGGGGGGGGGGGGGGGGGGGGGGGGGGGGGGGG